>JAQQSK010016033.1:0-10577 GCA_028658325.1 Potorous gilbertii | reverse complement strand
AAAAAAAAAAAAGCTCACAATCCCTTGGTTAAGAACTATGGGTTCTTAATGTTTTAGACATAAAAATAAAAGTAGCATCCTATCAAGTCTCAGTGAAACTGGTGAGATTATATTCCTCTCCTTGCATCTGGCTTGCTAGTTCAGCTTACTTATAAGCTGCACTTTGTGAATTTGTGTATAATCTCCTGAGGCCATAGGTTTTATAGGCTCCTTTCTTGGCTTTTGACTCTTGTACACTTCTGAGTATCTCTACTGCTACTATTTTTCTTAGCCTGATAATTTTTATCTAGGGTATCTTCTCTTTTAGTTTAAAGCCCTTTGGTTAGATTCTGTATCATATTGTATCATACCAGCTCTTGTCAAGTTAATAGCATTGCAGGTCAGAAATTTGTCCTTTCTATATTTTAAACAGATATCCAGCACTATTCTTCTTCTTTTAAAAAATATTTATTTAATTTTTAATTTATGAAATAAAACAATCAATTCCATAACGTAGTACAACAAAAAAGATGATTGCACGTAAAACTGCAAATCTGTTATGTACAACTTGATATTCCTTTTAAATGTGTAATAGTCATCATGTAAATTCCTTTTTTCCTTTTTTTCTTAGCTCCCCCCGCCCACCTTAGTGATGGTCACCATTAAACACATTATCTTCTTAACCAAGTACTCATTTTTTAGCTCTTTCTCTTCTGAATAAATCCCTTGCCTTTGGTGGAAGGAGGTGAGAATGACACAATTCCTAAGTTGCTTCTGAAAGCATCATCTGTTCCCATGTGAACCATCAGAAGAAGGTGCTCTGGTTTGGTGACTCTTGCAAGGGTCTCTATCAGGTCATGAATATCTTCCCTAGGAAAATAGCAGACCTCTCTATTTTTTCTTTATTAAGTTGCCTTCAGTTGTTTGTCCTTTGTTTTCAAAGGAGACCAATGATATCATCTTTCAGTTAGTAACCCACCTAAACCTAGTGCCTTCTTCTTTTGAACTTTCTTGGATGATTTCACTCCTGACAGCACCTATAGACAAATAGGGTCATTTCTTGAAGGACAAGCAGTTGCTTTCTTTTTAGGAGGTTCAGTTTTCTCCTCTTTGAGAAGAGTCTTATATTTGATTCTAACCTCAAATTTGTTTTTCTCTATGATGTTCCTCTATCCTCTGCCTCCTGACTCAGGACAAGAATCTCCTCTGTCTCTTCAGATTTTTTTCTTTTATGATAGAAACCTTTCTGACATTTTGAAAAAAGAAACATTTTGTTCTTCCTGATAATTACAAAAAAGGAGAGATATCTCTGGAGCTTCTAACGTTCTTTCCCAGAAGGGAAACCACTCTGAAGTTTGAACATACATAGTCATTTGTCCTTGGAAAAAAAATATAAACCTCATTCACTCTATCTTGGTTATTGTAAAATCCTCCCCGTTTTGTCTAATTGAGAAAGAGGTCTTGGACTGAAGAAATAATGAGAGGTGATTGATAATTTGCTGCCAGAAATTTGTCTCAATTATTCTAGTTATTAGGGTTTTCTCTTTTTGTCAAATTGCTTTTTTATATATTTATCTGTGTATACATTGTCTATTAATAATAATAGCTAGTATTTATGTGGTATCTTAGGTTTGTAAAATGCTTTACAAGTATTAATCCTCAGTGGGAAGAGCTGTTACTATCCCCATTTCATAGATGAGGAAACTGAGGCAAAGAAGTTAACTGACTTGTCCAGGGTCATATAACTACAAAGCATTTGAAATAGGATTCAAACTCAAAACTTCTTGATTCCAAGTCAAGCATTCTGACCACTCGGCCACGTAACTACCTCTGTACAGTGTAAATTCTTCAGAGAATGCTTCAAAGCAATAAAACCCCAGTGCCTAGCAAGGTGTTTTGCACATAGTAGGTGCTTAATAAATGTTTAATGGAATGAAACTTAGAGCTCATCTAGTCTGACCCCTTCATTTTGCATATAAGAAGACAAAAGTCCAAGAAAATAGTGATTTGATATTTGAACTTGGGCTTTCTGAGCTCAGTATCCAGCAGAGGGCAAAGGAGATGGTAAATAGCCTGCAAAGTTGCCATATTAGGATTAGTTGAAAAAAACTAGGGATATTTATCTTGGAGAAGAGAAGTTTGAGCTGTAGCACAATAGTCATCTTTGAATATTTGAAGGAGAGTCGTATGTCAGAGGGATTGGACTTGGCCAGCGTGGCCCCACAGGGCAGAGCTAGGAGCAATTAAAGCAAGTTGCAAAGAAGTAAATTTAGGATTGATATAAAGGACAAAAAAAGAACTTGCTAGTAATTAGAGCTATCGGAAAGAGGAATGAGCCTCTTTGGGAAATGAAGACCTTGTTAGAGGTCAGGTAAAGGCTGTCTAGCCACTGGCTCAGATGTGACTAGTACCCCTGATTTCTAGCTAGCCTTTTACATGTGGTCTTTTCCATTAGAATGTTAGATTCTTGAGGGTAGGGGATGTTTATCTGCTTGTACTTTATTCCCATTGCTTAGCACAGTGCCTGGCATACAGACAATCCCTAATAAATATGTGTTAATCCGACAGCTACGTAACAAATTATCCTACAGAAGTTTAGGTACTATCCACTTGGGAGAATGTTTGTGTCCTGCTCCCAAACATGTCCTTAAGCCAAACAATGAAACTCAACCAGTTTGTTGGGAGGAGAGAACTTTTCTTCCATCTCTAATTCTTAAGTTGGAGAAATTTGCTCCTTTCACTTGAAGGGGACATCAGGTTACACTGCCTGTTGACATAGGATGTTTCCTTAGGAGCAGAGAACATCTTGGTCAAATTATGTATAAATCCCACGTAAATCCCTAGTATTGTATCCTACCTGGAGGCTGACATATGTCAGGGAGCAGACCATTTGTAGAAGTCAACTTGCCTCCCTAAAATTTTGGCTACACCTCCTCCTTGTATTGAAATGTCAGTCTAATCACAAATTAGGACCTATGTTTCCTTTCCTAGTACAATGCAATGCTTGGTTCAAATTTTCTAAATAGCATTCAGGACTGATTAAATTCTTCATTTGTAGGCTCAACTGCGAAATAGAGGATAGGATCACAGATTTTGAACTGGAAGTGACTTAAAAGGCCGACAGTCTCAACCTCTTCATTTTACAGATGTGGAAGCTGAAGCAGAGAGAGGTTAAGTGAATAGTATCATGATCACATAGGGAGTAAACGTCGGAGGCAGGATTTGTCAAGGGGAAGGAGGACTGGATCCTCTACTTTCCTTGAGAGCCCCCCTGATGCAGAGGATGGTGAGAATTATCCCTGATGAGTCTCACCCAGTCTTGAGAGGCAGTATGGAATACTTCTGGAGAGCTATCTAACTTTAGAGTCAAAGTAGCTTGGTTTCAAGTCTGGTCTCTTATACATATTGGCTATGTGAGGTGCTCCAGGGCAACTCACTAGGAATATAAGGTAATCCATATTGGGAGACAAAGTTTCTTCCCATGAAGAAATAGCTCCCTAATTTGGTGAAATCACAGGTTTGAACAAAACAAAACAAGTAATTCCTATTCTCTGTGCCCTCTCTGCATTTTATTTGATTTTATACAACTGTGTTATCTTATACTTTTTGATGTATTGCTTTCAGATTTCTCTCTGACACTTTTTTTTTAGCTGCATCACCATGGTTTTGTCATTTACCTCTTTGATATTCAGAGATATTCAGTCTGCCCTCAAAAAAATGAGAAATGCTGTGTTTTACCTCCAACAACCAGTAGACTGCCTGCATCTAGAAGTTTAACTGAATCACCCAGGAGTTCTGGTGTAGTGTAGATGCAGTCAAGGAAAGTAACCTACTTCCCTTGTCTTAACATAAGAACAAGCGCATGATTTTTGGCATCATGTATTTGGTTCATTGTTTTCAATTTTTCTCCCAAAAGCTCTTTTAGCTGGAAGCAGTCATAGCTGTCTGTGTTTTTTCCTTAGTCACCAGTGTTGCTCAAAGATATAAGAGAATAAAATCCATTGTCTGAGTTCCAGTTCCCTCATTAAATTTACAGCTAAGCTAGTTGAACCAAGGACTCACAGGAGGTGCCATGGGCAAGCAGTTCAAGGAACTGCCCCGGGGCTCAATTTTATATCCTTAATGACCTTTGGTAGGTCCAGGAAATGGATTTGGAGCTTCTGGAAGGGGAAGGTCTTAGCCTAATAAACCCTCAAGTCAGTGAGTCAGGAAACAGGGCCTGCTATGTATTCAGCATCCTGGTGACTGCAGTAGAGAGTTAAGAGTTTTGATCATAGATCTCCTCTGTGGTCTGGAGCTGAGAGTAGGGGACTGTGGCATAAGCTCTACTGTCTAAATATAAAACTACTTCCAAGAACAGAGCCAATAAAGTAAGGTGAGCTATAGCTCACAAGACTAAAGGTCCAACCCACCTTTTCCATTTCTGGTCAGTGATAATACAGGATTGAAATGGAATATGTGACGCTGGTAAACACATTCCCTTGTTGTTGCCTGCACACTGAAAAGAGTATAGGTAATTTCCCTATATAAATAAGGAGTAGTATTTGATTATTAAAAGCCAAAGCCAAATTGATCATTCATACTATAAGTGGATAAGAAGAAAAAATAAATTAACACTAATGGCACACAAAACTAGTATAGTATATAAATAATTCCTTTACAGGCTGTTTAGCAAAAAGTCAGGGGTAGAGGATGTGGAGGGATTCCTATGTCCCCAAGGCATATATACTTACCCATTTATATGTTGTCTTTTGCCTCTTTTTGTATCCACAGTGCTTAGCATAGTGCCAGGAATGTAGCAGGTACTTAATAAATATTTATTTGTGGTGATGGTGGTGGTGGTGGTGATGATGATGAATTGTATACCACAGAATGTGAGCTCCATGAGAGCAGACATTATTTGCATCTTTAGCACCTAACACAGAGATTTGCACATGGTAGCCACTTGATGAATGATTGTGTGGATGAACTTTATTGGCCATCAAATGGGCCTAAGACCAGAAAAAGGCTACACTTGGTCTGTTGTTGACATCAAGGCCAATGATGTTGTTTCTATTTAAAGAGCATTGGACTTGTAATCAGAAGACCTAGGTTTGGTCTTAGGTCCATCACAGACAGTCATATAACTCGCAATAAAAATGGGAATTTTTAATATTGACACTACCTCCCTCCCAGGGTCATTGTAAGTATCAAAGAAGATATTAAACTCAATCTATCTCCCCAAGGTTACAGCTCCATCTTACTAGTGGTAGCTAAATGATTCAGTCAGTAGAATAGTGGACATAGAATCAAGAAGTCCTGTTTCAAATTCAGCCTCAGACACTTACTATCTTGTATTCGTCCTTTGTTGCCAAAGAAGATCACACCATCAGGGAAATGATGACATGAATTGCCCTTGACTTTGTTTTGAGTGAAGAAGGGCTGTGCAAGGTCATTAGCCTCGCTTCTCCTCCAGAGCCATCTGAATCCAGTGACCAGACATTCATCAGGATGACTGGAGATGACCCAGGATGCATTGGGAGACCTTGGCCCCTTTAGGCCAGTCTATGCAGGTACTCACTTAGGGTAAAGTAACACCCATTCATTGAATGCGCTCTGTTTAAGAAGTAACCAGGGAATGGCCCCTTTAATGAGGCAAAGAAAAAGAAAGACATCAGACTGGGAGGGAAACAGCAATAGTTACTACTGATGTCACCCAGGGAAAGTCTCTTAACCTCTCTGTTAATGAACATAATGAAGCACCTAACTCTCAGGGGTATTATAAGGATAACGTTAGATAATATTTGTAAAGTCCTTTCAAAGCCTTAAAGACTTATAGAAATGCTAGCTAGCAGATATGTGGAATGACCATGGGCTGACTCTTCCTCCCCTCCCCCTCCTAATTGAATCTACTCAGTTATGCCAATAAAAAGGTGATGAATGATGGAATAGGAGAGATGAAGGAAAGAAAGAAATGAAAAATGACAGAAAAGTGTTTTGGTCCTGAGGACCCAGGCAGGCAGACATTGAAAACTAAGAAATGGAGCTGGTTTGGGGGGGGTGATAAATTCGGTATATTGAGTTTGAGATTACAGGAGTTAGTAGTTAGAGATATTGGATTGAAGGTGGGAGAATATAGACTTATCATACTCTGAGTATACTACAAAGCAGAAGTTCCAAAGCCCTGAATGACAATGAATCCCCCTCACCTCACATTGGAGGCTACTTTTTAATACTAAATCTAGCCTGTTCAAGCTTCATCTATACCTGACTATGTCTCTGAGATTACTGCTTTGGGGAATGTGCATATCACTTTTTAATGTTATATTAATAGAAATATAGAGTCCAGAATGAAGAAATTGATTGTCTTTTTTTTCTTTCTATTGATCAGACCACAACTACAGTATGGTAGTTCGTTCCAGGTACCACATTTTGAAGAGGGATGATGTCAAATCAGGCTGGTAAAGGGACTTGAAACCATGTCAAATAGAAATCAGTTGAAAGGGCAGGTGATGAGATGACTTAGAACCAGGGGCATGATAGCTGTCTTCAAATATTTGATGGATTTATATACATGGGAAAGTAATTGCATTTACTTTGCTTGGCTCCCAGGGGCAGAATGGGATCCTTGGTTGCATGTGAGAGGGAAACATCTTTTGGTTCAATATATGGATGAACTTCCCAGGAACTGGAATCATCCAAAAATAAAATGAGATGCCTTAGGAAGTTAGACTTCTCATCACTAGAGGTCTCTAAGTAAAGACCAGATACATGCTTCTGATATGCTTCCAAATCTAAAATTCAGTGATTCCAAGACTTGAAATAATTCTATTAGGTCAATGGTGCTCTAAAAAGTAACTAATGGCACTTCTATTAAACCCCAGTCTCCCTGTTTTATATTCTTGCACTCATTGCACAGTCATCGAAGATGAATACTGTTCAATCAATGAACCTCAAATGCTAAGTATGAATTCAAGGAATGTTAATGGTAGAACTAACTACCCTATCAGCTACAACCACAGCTTACAGTCTCCAAATAGCTCTGAAATTCAAGTGGAAATATAATTACAAGCCTGGAATGATGAACCCATTGAGGTTCAGTGGGTTTATTTTTCAGCAGAGAGAAAATTCATAGTAAACATCCTGGAACTAAGCTCGTGAGTAAAGATACTTGTATTATAATAATTATTAACGTCTTAATAGTCATAACAGCAATAGCAATAGCAAAGTCATCTTTGCTACTCTCAGTGTGCTCCCCACCCCCACTTTTTTATGGGCCTAAAGGCCAGTTCAATACGTTCCCAGGATCTGACTAATAGGTACAGTTGAGAGAAAGAAGATATGAAGTTGAGCAAAAATCATATGTAGTCAAAGAATATGAACAAACGGTTCTCAAAAGATGAATCACAAACTTAACAGTGTAGAGTTTGACCTACACAACATGCTTTATTATCCAGTGTGTTGTAATGGAAAGAACACTGGATTCTGAGTCAGAAGGCATAGCTTTAAATCCTACCTCTGATCCTTGTTAGCTACGTGACATGGGGCAAATCATTTTCCCTGTGAAGTCTGTTTCCTTGTCCATAAAACAAGTTTATACTAGCTGATGGCTGCAGCCCCTCTCTGTTCTAAATCTATGACCCTCATTTTACTGATAAGGAAGCTGGGGCTTAGTGAGATTATATGACTGCCCAAAGTCAAGGGTGTGGCATGACCGGAATTCACACCCACATCTTCTGATAGGAAGTCCAATTTTCTATTTCCTCCATGTGATGAGCACTTACTCAATTTCTAGAAAGCTTATCAGTTTAAAGAGCCAAGATATTTAATATTGGGATAGAAATTTAGGCCTCATGTTATCACTTTTTGTCATAGGTGCTTTTTCCCTTAGTTGAAGATTTTTTGAGCCTCTTGAAGTCTGGGTTAAATAGGGAATGTTCATCAAGACAGAAATATTGTTATTGAAATCTCCTTAACTCTTCTACTGGCATTTTTTAGGCAAGGAGGAATAAGGGAAAAAGGAAGGGGGTCCTCTTTTTTTTGTTCCTTACCTTCACTCCACAACAAAATTCAAAAGACTTCTAAAAATCATTTAAAGATAGAACTAGAATTGCTCCCTCATATCACTTGTGTTAAATGATTTTTGATCAATCCCACTATCATTGTTTGTTTCTGGATCCTGTTTTAATGGACACTAATAGTGGAATTATACAGCGGGAAATGACCTTAACAAGTCATCTTGTCCACGCTCCTGCTTTCAGGTAGGTGAACAACTAGCCAGTTGAAGATAAATGATTTTCTTTCCTTTTCTTAAAAATTTCCAAATATACCAGCTCCAAACCTCTGCCACCCATCCCAATGAGATTTTTCTACTCAGAACCATGTATCTCCCACAGATCATTGAAAGTTTGGGCAGCACATCTGACTTAGTTAGCACAGCACACCTAATCTTAGCGCCATACCTAATCTTGCCATCTCTGTAGCTCTTCTGCAAAAGATTTATCTCAGTTTTTATAACTATCTATTGGATGCATTCAAAGGCCTTAGGGTCAGTACAGCAGCAGTCAGAGTCAAAAACCTGAAGAAATTCTCCTGGGTCAATGAATTTGATATGGCTGAGTGGATGTAACACTTAAAAAGAAAGATTAGTGAGATGATTGCTACTGCCTTCAATTCATTTTGCCTGTGTCAAGTCATTTCAAGGCACGAGTTCTCTCTCACTGCGGTGATTTCAATGTTCAAGAAAGGTAGAATAAAGTTCAACTTAGTTTATTGTTTTTTGAGAGTCCCTTTTACTTCTTTCTATAAGGTTAAGTCCATGAGATACAGAAGCATCATGGGTAAGAGAGATCAGTTTTTTGCTGCTTCCTCATAAAGGGAATCAAAACAACCAACTTGACCAGAAAAATGACCAAGTTGCCATCACAAAGGCATTTTGTTTGTTTTGGAAATTCTGAGCTCTATATTTTCACTAGTAATGTCACTTAGAAGTACTTCTGAATATTAATTGAGGAAACATACATTCTCCGAGTTGTTTTCTTCTTAGAATGATTCTTTCCTCCTGGGTCGTTCACACATTATTTCTTATGGTGGAGACTCTGACTTCCCACTCTAAGGGTAGGCACTTTCTCCCATTCCCTCATCTGCTTTCTTACTCTTAAAGTTTTATTTTCCTGTCATCACCTTTAGTATCCTTTCCTGAACCTTTTTCCTTTCAAAGAAAAAGAAGTAGCCGCTGAATAAAAATATTTAAAATCATAACCCTAGGACTGGAAGACAGCTCTGAGGTTGTCTGGTTCAACGTTTCCTGCATGGCCTAGGACAGATCAATTTACTTGCAGAAATTGAGTGTTGGGACTAGATCCTCACCAAAGTTCCTTTCAGCTCTAACTCTGTCATTCTACTTATTGAAGCTAGTGAATGAGCTCGCACTTTCTCCCATCTCCATGTGACTCATACTCAGAAGACTTTCTGGTGTTTCCCTTTCAGGAATACTCTGAAGTTTAAAAATGGAAATCAAATGTATATGTGTATCTATATATCTATAGCTATAAAGAAACACATCGACGCTTTATTGTAGCCTTCGGGGTTAGGGAAAGGGAAACGAAGAACAAAGTAAAAAAGTTCACAGCAGAGAATAAAAGAACTCACAAAGAAGCAAAGAAAAGATGGACAATTTTCAATACAAGTATTGTTTATCATACAGGCTTACTTGAAATGAAAATTTATTATTACGTAATTTGAATTCTCTCTTATAGTCTGCTTGGCACGTGACTTTTTTTTTTCTTTTTAACTTGGTTATTTAAGTTCCAAGATTTAAGTTTATGATGTACTTTTGGTTCTTTTTTCTATTCCATATTTGTGTTCTGGTGTTTGAGCCTAAAATAAAAAATTTTTTTAAAAAGTAAAAAAATTGAAATCAAGACTCTGGGTTTTAGAGAAAAAATACTAGCCATTCTGCTAACAAGTTCAGAGAAGATAGAATAAATTTCACTGTTTCCTATGTGGTAGATTTAGATCCTATTTCTTTTCTGAAGAACTCAAAGACATCTCAGATTCTTCAGTACGGAAAAATGGCCTTTTAATTCTAATTTAATTATTAATTCATTAATAATTTAATGGCCTTAATAATTCAACTGAAAGACCTTGGGAATCATATTGATTTCATGGGACTTCTTCCAACTCTCCTCAGTTTTCTTTTCTTTTTTATTTTAATATAAATTTATTTATTTAACTTTTTACATTCATTTTCACAAAATTTGGGGTTCCAAATTTTCTCCCCATTTGTCCCCTCCCCCCACTCCAATACACCAAGCATTCTAATTTCCCCTATGACCAATCTGCCCTCTCTTCTATTATCCCTCCCTTCTCTTGTCCCCATCTTCTCTTTTATCCTGTAGGGCCAGATAACTTTCTATTCCCCATTACCTGTATTTCTTATTTCCTAGTAGCAAGAACAATACTCAACAGTTGGTCCTAAAACTTTGAGTTCCAACTTCTTCCCATCCCTCCCTCCCCACCCATTCCCTTTGGGAAGGCAGGCAATTCAATATAGGCCATATCTGTGTAGTTTTGCAAATGACTTCCATAATAGTTGTGTTGTGTAACTATATTTCCCT
>JAQQSK010016032.1:0-10577 GCA_028658325.1 Potorous gilbertii | reverse complement strand
TAATGTTCCTCATATTAAAAATGAAATGATAGAAACTAGCATTTCAGAGCAATTAAATTGTCAAATACACAAATGCACAGTTAAAATGATTTTTATAAGTATAGGTATATAATTTTGTATGTATACATTCAGGATGGGTGTGTTTATGTGGGTGTGCATGTGTGTTCATGCTTGTGTGTTGGGGGGGATTGAATCCATTGAACTAAAATGCTTAGTCCATTTCATTGTTTGTGGTTTGTCTACAATGTAATGTGGTATGACGGGGACCTGGAAACATCACATGTTCATACTTTAGTAATTCAATCAGATAATCACAGTGAGCTAACATTTCTCCACATTTTTAAAAATGTTCAGACTTAAGTACAAAGAAGAATTTTCATGATCAAAAATATTATGTGTTTACTAACATTTCCCCAAACAACTTTCCAGAAAAAAAGAAATGAGAAAAATATCCTTCTTCTTACCAGTAAACCTAACATATATTTTGTTTATAGCAAAACTCCAGGGCAGTCACTTTAACTTCATAAAGTAAATGTTTTAAAAGTTTAGATTCATTGCTCAAGGGAAACAAAATTCCCCTTAAAAATAAATGCATTTTTTAAAGCCTGAGATAAAGCAAATGTTCCAAGCTATAGTCTTTAAATATTTGGTAATCCCTAGCAATATAGTTTTGCTACACATTTGTAGTAACCCAGTAAAATTTATGGTTTTCTGATTCTACACTTACTTACTAGACTTGCAACTGTCTGTCTCTGATAGAGGTACCCTTCCTTATACTTTATCTTGATTTTTTTCTTGCTGACACTTCTGGCCTTCTAGCTGACATCCAACTCCCTTTGACTCCATGTGTAGGAAGCTAATTGGACCTATGAGAGTAAGAACTAGATCTCCCTTTAAAATGCCCAGTCCTCTTCCACACACTTGCATAACACTCTTAAATGAGATAGTCAAGAACTAGGTTCAGAGCTTGAGTATTTCTCAGAACACTTTTCCCTATCTGACATGAATATTTTCTGAATCTGTGATCTCCACGAAGTCAGAACATTGATTAAACAGAACAAAAGCCAAAAGCAATACCAAATAAAAAATGTGGAAATAGCCCTGAATGTTAGAATGGTGAATATGAGGCTACTAATTGAGTTAGAAGCCTGGCTTTGTCTTTTAATTATGAGATATCTTCTATGTCTCAATTTTCTCATGCTTACAATGAAATACAGAGTGAACGGGAAAAAGAAAGTAGGTTAGGATGCATTTGAAAAATTCGAATTGACAGTAATTTATTAAGTATATTATATGTGACAGTCACTGTACTAAGGGCTGAAAATAACAATACAAGCAAAAAACAAAGTGCCTACTCTCAAGAAGCTTATAGTCTAATGAGGAAAAACAAAGCATAAGAGGAATGGAAAATTAGATAATTTCTCTAAGACTTTTCTGTGAAATTTATGACGTTAAATCGACTGATTTCTGAATTCTTTTCCATGCTGATCAGTTTTAGAGGATTTCTCCTCTGTATGAATCTTCTGGGGTTTAGACAAATTTTATTGAAATCTGAAATTTCTCTGCTTGCATTCATAGTTTTATTTTGCTTTGATTTGTATGGGATTTACTTATTCATTTACAGTATGTTCAACTACTTTTACCTTTTCTGAAATTGAGTTATTTAAATTTTCCATATTTTATTCAGTTGACCCAGGAATCATATACATGTAAACACACATGCACACATACACATGCACATTTACACACATACATATACTCATAATATACATGTGCATATATACATATATGTAGATGAGTAATATATACATCTATATGTGTATATAGCCATATGTAATGTGTTCTTGAATAGCCATTTTATTTAAATTTTTAGTTTTATTGATATATGGTGAGCCATTAGCCTAAGGCTTCCTTTCCCTTTCGAAAGGTTGAAAGGCATGAAAGTTCTAGGCTACTCCTGTTCTCTCAGTTACTCATTGTAAAAATAATTAATTCTTTAGCACCACAGATCACGACCCATTTATCTTTGGTTGCATAGGATTTTATTTCTATACTTGGATTTTTTGTGGATTTTTCAGTGTACTAGTTCCAGTATATTATATTTTGATAGTTGTGTTTGTGTAAGGTGGCGAAATGATGGTGGCAGGTCAGGTCATTACTGCTCCCTCTGGTCTTCATCTTCATTGATCTGCCAAGAGAAATATATTTTGACTTAGTTACATAGCAGAATCCATTCTTGCTCCAAAAACACATAAGTGAAGTGATATTTTTTCTGCTTTAAATGAACTTCAGAAAGTTTATTAATATTATAGCTTAGAGAAATTTAAAAAATCTTATGAGATATTTATTTGGGGGGAACAGCAAGCATTAAATTCTACCTTATTAACCACACATACATACACACACACACCACTTTGAAACCACACTCAATACCCCAGTAAAGTATGAATACAGAATGTGGAAGTCTTTTAAAAAAAAGTAATAGTCTGAAATCAGAAAAGCAAAGTACATTGCAATTGTAGAATAGCTTCTAAGAGATAAGTAACATGCAATTAACCCACTCCTTCTTCCTTTCTTTCTCCCAAATCTCTTTCCTTTCCACTGTTGTACCTTGCCTTTCCATCATCTTTTTTTTTTACTTTTCTCTTTCCTGCTCTCCTTTCATGTCCTATAAAAACCTACATCAGAACTATGATTTGAACAGTAGTCTATGATGACATATCATGTTCTTAAATGATTCTAGTCTCAAGTTAGCAATTTGTATTATTTCTTGGGAAGACATCTAACTTTAAATAGATCTCTTAAAAGTGCACTTAAGTCCAAAAGCCACCTACACTAATTTGTAAGGGCACATAAAGCTCTGACTCTTAATATGAGAAAATGAGATGGGGAGATATACATTTTTTCCAACAACTCCCCCTTTACTCTCACTCAGTATCTATCATTGCATAATATTTATCCTTGCTCACTGATGGGAAAGGAGACAGTAGAAGAAAAGAGAAACAATAAAGTAGTTATAGCTAAAATTCAATGGTTGCTGAATTGCTTTGACTAGAAAATTTATAAATGTAAAACTATTATGTCTTTAGAGGTTACCAGATTAAGCATTGGCATTTTATTAAAAAGAAAACTGAGACCCCAAAGTAAAGTGATTTTCTTATTGCAAAAAATGATTTTAAGCCTAGGTTACCTGATTTCAGATGCAATCCATGGGAAGGAGAACAGGACTAATGACTCCAAAAACGTCTGGATCCCTACAGAGAATATTGGAGTAGAAGTGGTTGCTTATCTCTTCGGACAAGGAAATATGTGCTTGTAGAATATAAAAAGTTGAGGAACAAAGCCTTCCATATGCTGGAATTAGAAGCAAAAATCAAAGAGACAGTAAAGGGGGGTGGGGAGGTTGTTAAAATTATTTTCTCCATCAGCAGGGAGAGCAATGGGGGAAATAACAAAGAAGAGGGTTATAAAAATCAACCACTATCTGCTGTCTTGGATCAATCATATCATTTACATCTGGGTAGTCAATTTTCTTGAATTATACTGAACATCTGTCCATATGTATTCCATGCCCAGTGATTTTCAGCAAAGTGTCCCAGAAGATGTTCTGCCTTAAATGATCATTCTGCTATATATACATTGTTTTTCTTTTTCCCCAGCCAAGATAGAGTCTATTCTGTCATTTCCATATAGGTGTCTTTGAAGGAGTCTATCATTCTCTAAAGCCTCTAAGAAAAAAAGAGAATTTGGAATATAGAGCTTCTAGGTTTTGTAGTATTTAATCCTCTGTTGATAGCTTCCCGAAATCTTCATTATATTGCAGATACACACACACACACAACTTAGTTATACAATGTAGACCAGTGTTCTCGAAAAGCTATTTTCAAGTTTCTTACACTTGTGAAATTGCAGTAATTAGTTTAATTATATTTTCACCTTGACAAAGGCACAAAGGTTATCTACCTATGTATCTTTCTTTCTATCTATCATCTCTCTCTCTACCTATCTATCTATCTTGATTTGTGGTGGATTTAAGTAGTTCAGTATTCAAATATTTTGAAGTCCCTGACATAAACAATAGAAAGCAGGATTACTTCTCATGAAGAGATAATTGTACACTTCAAGACAAAGCAACAATAACAAAAAAAAGGATATTAAGCACTTGCTGTGTTGCAGACATTGTGCATAAGTGCTAAAGATACAAAGAAAGGAAAAATGAAGCAAAGCAAACAAAAAACCCGGCGTCACTCAGTCTCATAGCAGAGGTAGAATATATACAGAATAAGTTGGAGATATTGTTTGAAGGAAAGAACTGATATTATAGATGGCCATTAAAGATTTCTTGCAGGAGGTGAGACTTGAAGGAAGCTAGTGAATCCATTAAGCCGAGATGAGGAAAACGAGAGTTACAGGCATGAAGGAAAACCAGCGAAAATGGTAGGAGTAGGGAGATGGAGTGGATTCTGTGAGAGACACCAAATAAGTTAGTGTCATTGGATCTCAGAGCACATAGATGGAAGTAATCTCTAAGAAGATTGTAATGGTCAATAGGGGAGAAATTATGAAAGGGTTTAAAGTCAGATGTTTTTTTTTTTCTTGGATCCCGCCGATAATAGGGAACCTAGGGAGTTTATATAATGAAATAATCACATAGACTTTATTGTTAAAAATGAATAATATTTGTTAAAAATCAATTATAAACATACATGATATATGTATATGTACACATACATGTATGCATATATATCTTTTCTCTTAACATTTTGAGTTCTAAAGTCTTTCCTCACAAACTGTATGATATCAGTTACAAATGTGAAATAATGTAAAATGTATTTCAGTGTTAGCCATGTCACAAGAAGGGAAAAGTATACTTGTATTGAGTTCATCATGAGTCCTTAGGAATTATTTTGGTTCAGTATACTGATTAAACAGCTAAGTCATTCACAGTTGATCATCATCATATTATTTCTCTTACTGTATACAATGATCTGCTGTCTCTAACCACTTCACTTTGCATTGCTTCACACTGGCCATCCCATATTGTTTTTCTGAATATATGTCCCCTTATTGTTTCTTACAGCTCAATAGTACATTTTCACAATCATATACAACAGTTTATTCAATCATCCCTCAAGTGCGCAGCATATCCTCAATTTCCAATTCTTTGACACCACAAAAACAGTTACTATAAATTTTTTGTGCATATAAGTCATTTTCCTTTTCTTTCATATTTTTAGGGTACAGATCTAGTAGTCATTTTGCTGGGTCAAAAGGTATACTCAGTTTCATAGCTGTTTGGGCAGAGATTGAAATCATTCCACAGAAGGAATGGACAAATTCAGAACTCCACCAATAGCTCATTAAGTACATATTTTTTCCTCATCTCCTCCAGAATTTTCATTTCTGATATGTATGAGGGGCAAAAAAGAGGTATTTTAATTTGTATGTCTCTAATCATTAGTGAATTAGAGAATGTGCGTAGATGGTTTAGATTTCTCTTTCTGAAAATCACTTGTTCACATTTTTTTGGCAGCTTATCAAATGTAGAATGATTTCTTTTTTATAAGTTTGGCTCAGTTCACTATATATTTAACAAATGAAATATTTTTTGAAAAAATTGCTCTAGTTTTTATATTATTTAATTATTTTTTACCAAAATAGAATTTCTCTGATTATTTCTTTAAGTCTATTTTCCTTTTTCTGGAATTATTTGCTATATCTGCTTTTTACTTTAGCTGAAGCATAACAACTTCTTTCACAACCCAGTATTTTTGCTCTCTTTGTGTGACTTTCTATTTCTAATATGTCTCTTTAAAAAATGAGGCAGAGAGAAAGGAGGTACCAGTGTAGAGGTGACCACAATGGAGCTGGTGGAATGGAGCCCTCCCACCAGTTGAACCTCCAGCAGCAGTTTAGATTCCCAAATTGCTCAGCACAGGATGAGTGTCCAACAGAACTGGGTGACAGAGAAGCAGAGGGCCCATGACAGATGCAGCAGCTACTCCTGGGGTTCCTGACACAGAGTAAATGTTTCAAAGTCACCTAGCATAATTTCCAGGAGCCAAAATGATGGAGTAAACTATAAGTACTCTCACCCTCCCTGATTAACCTTGAAAAATTCAAACAATATTGCCCCAGGAAATATCCTGCAATAGAGGATCCTACAGAATGGGTAAACAGTCTTTTAGCTTGGGAGGTTAGGGAGACCATCGGGAATGGTCCTTCTGGCTGCAGCTGAAGGGGACCAATGCAAGACCAGAAATATCCCAGCTAGCCCCACTTGAGGGAACCAGCAGGAGATCTTGAGCCCAAGCAAGGGTGGAACCAGTAAGTGCCAACACCAGGACCCTCAGCACAGACAGGGGAATTGGGCAGACATCAGCACAAACAGAGTTAGTGCAGTCCTAGGAGAGGAGACCTGTGGTGGCCAGACTACCCTTCCTCCCACAACTAACAACATAAGCATAAGTGTAATCTCAGAGAAACTCAGGCTTACCTGTTCTTGGCCTTAGCATATACCAGCTATCTCAGCACCAGATAAACTGTAGCATTATATAACTCATAGTTGAAAGAACCAGAGGCCACAGAACAAAAAGTCAGTATGCTTGCAGCACAAGAAATATTGGGTAGAGCCCTCTGTGACCCAGAAGCAGAAATCCGCCTTAAAAATGAGAAAAAAGGCAATAAATGTGAGTAAAAAGCAAATTCGAAAACCAAATATCATAAAATTTTATGTTTTACAGGAAAGAACAAAATGTGAATTCAGAAGAGGACAGACTTGACATTGTACTCATATCTGAAACCTCAAGAGAGAATATCAATAAGAGCATTCTTGGAAGAGCTCAAAAAGGATTTAAAAAGCCAAAGTAAAAATGTAGAAGAAAAATTGACCCATTTAAAAAGTACAGTCGGTTCCTTAAAAAGTAAAATTGGTGAAATAGATAAGGAGATACAAAACCTAACTGGAAAAAAGTAACTCTTTCAAAAAGGAGGTTCAAAAGCCAACTGAAAAACAATTCATTAAAAATTGGAATTGTGCAAGTAGAAACTAATGAGGCTATGAGACATCAAGAATCACTCAAACAAAATCTAAGGAATGAAAAAAATAGAAAAAATGTAAAATATCTCATTGGAAAAACAACTGACTTGGAAAATAGATCCAGGAGAGAAAAAAATCTAAGAAATATTGGTCTACTAGAAAGCCATGATGAAAAAAACATAGTCTAGAGAATATCTTCCAAGAAATCATTCAGGGAAACTGCACTGAGGTTCTAGATCCAGAGGGCAAAAGAGTCATAAAAATAAAAATCCTCCAATCACTTCCTGAAGGAGATCCAAAATTGAAAACACAAAGGAATATTGTTGACAAATATCAGAATTATTAGGACAAGGAGAAAATATTGCAAGCAGCAAGAAAGAAACAATTCAAATGTCAAGGAACTGCCATCAGGATGACACAGAACCTTACAGTTTCTACATTAAAAGGTCAGAGGGATTAGAATATGATATTCCATAAACCAAAGGATCTTGGACTACAACCAAGAATCAACTACCAAGCAAAATTGAGCATAATCTCAATAGAAAATGTTATCTTTAGATATAAGACTAAAGAGAGGCATAAAAAGGTGAACCCAGGGTGTGTGGGCAGAAAAAAATAACCTTGCTATTTAATATGGGAAAGAATTAGAATAGGCAAAGAAGAAAATTAGTTATCATTCTTTGCAGATGATATGATATACTTAGAGACTCCAAGGGAATCAAGGAAAAACCTACTTGAAATAATAGATAACTTTGACACAGTAGAAATCATCTGCATTTCCATACAATACTGACAAAGCCCAATAGCAAGAGATATGCGAAATTATATTTCAACTTACTGTAGAAACTACAAAATATTTGGGAGTCTACCTGCCAAAACAAACCCAGGGACAATATGAACACAAGTACAAAACACTTTTCATAAAATCAAGTTAAATCTAAAAAATTGGAAAAATATTCATTGCTCTGGCTATAACAGCAAGGCCCCTAGCATATAGAAGATGGCCTGCTGTACAGGTTCTTAGATCCACTTTTCTAAAAGGAAAGTAACTCTTGAGGGGTCAATATTCTACTTTAATTAAGCACATATAACATTCACTTAGTTCCAGGGAAAGAGTCAGAACAAAATGTGCAGTATATGAAGGCAATAAATGAAAAGACATGCTAAGGAAGGTGGCCTAGCTATATCAGATCTTAAATTATAAAGCAGCCATCATCAAAATCACTATGTACTGGCTAAGAAACAGAGGGGCAGATCAGTGGAATATTTTGGGTACACATGACAGAGTAGTCCATGACATTATAACAATCTTCTATTTGATAAACTCGAGGACACTAGCTTTTGGGATTAGAACTCACTGTTTGACAAAACTGCTGGGAAAACCGGAAAATAGTATGACAGAAACTGGGGATAGATCAATGTCTGATACTATATACAAGCAAAAAATCCAAATTGTTATATGATTTTGGTATGAAAGCTGATACTTATAAAACAATTAGGGGAGCAAGAAATAGTTTACTTATCATATTTATGGAGAATAGAGGAATTCATGATCCAACAAGAGAGAGAGAACATTTTGGAATCAAAATGGATGATTTGATGACATTATATTGAAAAGATTTTGCACAAACAAACCAAGATTAGGAGAGAAGCAGAAAACTGGGAAAGAATTTTTACAATGAGTGTCTGTGATAAAGGCCTACTTTGTAAAATACATGGAGAACTGACTCAAATTTACAAGAATACAAGTCATTCCTCAATTGATAAATGGGTAAAGGATATGAATAGGCAATTTCAAAGGAAGAAATAAAAGCTATCTACAATCATATGAAAAAGGATCCTAATTCACTATTGATTAGAGATGTGAATCAAACCACTCAGAGGTACCACATCACACCTACCAGATTGGTAAACATGACAAAACAGGTGAAGGATAAATGTTGGAGAATATGTGGTAGAGTTGAAAAACTAATTCATTGTTGGTGGAACTGTAAGCTTAACCAAAATTCTGGAGAGCAATTTGTAACTATGCCCAAAGGGCTACAAAATGCATATTTTTTGACCCAAAAATACCACGTGTATGTCTGTGTTCCCAAAGAGATCATAAAAATGGAAAAAATACCCACCTATATAAAAATATTTATAGGAGTTCTTTATGAGGTGGTCAAGAACTGGAAATCAAGCAAATGCCCATCAATTGGCGAATGGCTGAAAAAGTTGTGGTGTATGAATGTAATGGAATACTCTTGTACTATAAGGAAGGAAGAACAGGTGAACTTCTTTTAAACATGGAAAGAGTCATATGAACTGATAGCGAGGGAAGTGAGCAGAACCAAGAGAAAATTATACACAGCAATAGACACGGTATACCACGATTGTTTTTGATAGACTTAATCCTCCCAGCAAGGCAAGAACCTAAAACATTTTCGGAAAGCTCATAATGCAGGGAGGAGGAGCCAAGATGGCAGAGTAGAAAGATTCACATAGGCTAGCTCTGAACCCACAGGCCATAAATTACGTAGAAAGAGGAACTCCCAACAAATTCTGGAGCAGTGGAAGCTGTACAACAACGGAGTGGAGGAGATTTCTGTTCCAGACAGCCCTGAAAAACCAACCCCAAAAGTCCATCATGCACCGAACTGGAAGCAGAGCCCAGCTCTGCCCTGGCCACATGGCCACAAGAGAAGTAGATCCAAGCAGGCTTCAGGGATGGAACCTCTAGCAGCCGCGAAGATCGATCCATCCACATGCCCATAGGTCAATGAGAGAGACTTTTGGACAGGTAGATAGGGGAGCGGGGTGTCTCCATAACTCAGGCCCACCTGGGAGGCAGTAGAGGGGGAAGCAGTGGACAAGAGCTCCCAAATCAGGCAGGAGCTCAGGCAGGAGCTCCATTACTGAAGGTCTCTGCATAAAACCCCTGAGGGAACTGAGCCTGGGAAGTGGCCCTGCCCCCACTTGGGAACATAAACTTAATCTTACCCTGAATAGCAGCCATGCCTGTTGCTGAAAGCCCTGAGGCTGGAGAGCAGCATTTGAATCTCAGATTCCAAGCATTAGCTTGGCAGATCTAGGCGTGGGTGGAGAGGAATCTCAGAAGTCAATTAACTGGCTGGGAAAATGCCCATAAAAAGGCAAAAATATAAGATCATAGAAGGTTATTGGTGAATAAAAATTTCCTCCTTTCCTTTCAGATGAAGAAGAACAATGCTTACCATCAGGTAAAGTCATAGAAATGAAGGACACTGAATCCCAAACATCTGAAATAGATATCCAATGGGCTCAGGCCTACGAAGAGCTCAAAAAAGATTTTGAAAATCAAGTTAAGTCAGGTGGAGGAAAAACTGGGAAGAGAAATGAGAGAGATGCAAGAAAATCATGAAAAACAGGTCAATACCTTGATAAAGGAGACCCATAAAATGCTGAAAAAATAACACCTTGAAAAATAAGCTAACTCAATTGGCAAAAGAGGTTCAAAAAGCTAATGAGGATAAGAATGCTTTCAAAAACAGAATTAGCCAAATGGACAAAGAAGATC
>JAQQSK010016031.1:0-10577 GCA_028658325.1 Potorous gilbertii | reverse complement strand
AAGAGAAGATGGGGACAAGAGAAGGGAGAGATGATAGAAGAGAGGGCAGATTGGTGACATGGGTAATTAGAATGCTCAATGTATTGGGGAGGGGGGAGGGAACAAATGGGGAGAAAATTTAGAACCCAAAATCTTGTGACAATGAATGTAAAAAGTTAAATAAAGAAATTTATAAAAAAAAATCTCTTCTTTCTCAAACTTTCCTTTGAAGCCTCCCAAATACTGTGCTTGCTATGGCAATGTGTATATAAACCTCAGCATCTATGGAAAGTTCACTATCAAAGTAAGGGAACATATCCACAGTATTCAAAATTCTCCATTCATTTTAACTGATCGTTCCACATATGGATGGTGTGGTGGTTAAAGAACTTGGGTTTTCTTGGGCTTAATTATTATGCCAAAATTAGCACAAGGAGTGGATCATTGATTCATACTTCATTGCATCTTAACCTCAGAGGCTGCATTGAGTGCACAATCATCTGAAAGGAAAATGTCATGCACAAACACTGTCCACTTTAGTCTTGGATTACAGTCTTTCAAGTTGAATAATGTACCATCAGTATGGAAATTGATCTTGATGCTGTGTTTATCCTTACTGAAGGCTGCCATATTAAGGGAATTTGAAGATCTTCTTTGACCCTTAATCGGCCTATGTGATCTACTTTAAGCTTTGGCCAGCCCATAGCTTGGATCACTTGAAGCCCATGGTGGGAGGAATTTGCCAAATAGGTGGAGCAAGAAGTTGCAGCAGGTAGATTGAGGTGGAGCTGAGAGGCAGTAGGCAGAGCAGAGCAGCTAGCTGTGAGATAGGGACATTTTGTTTAAGGCAGCTTGTTTTTGGGGAGATCTGACAGAGGGAAGACTTGGGGATGAAGTTCCTCCCTCTATTGGTAATGTGTACAAACGTAGTTTTTACTATAGTGGAACTGATTTTCTGGTATCTGAATAAATATCTTGGTTCAGTCTTTGAGGAAAAGAGTTTATATTTTGTGAATTTTACCCTAGAAATACTTCTGCATATTGTAATGCGAGTTAATGATCTTCCCCTCCCATTAAGAGGTCTGACACTGAGTCCATTAATGGAAGCTTGATGAGGGGAAGTTTGTTTTGTAGGAAAGTCCACACCCTTTGTGAATTTCTAATGCACTGAGTCACAAAGGTCATGATGTCCTCTGACTCTGAGAAGTGTATCTCTGAGGTGAGATTTTGCCTTGAGGCTTGCTCTTAGGAAGAAGGTTCATGAGCCAGATGGCATTCTGGATAGCCATTAAGGAGTACCCAAGGTTTGAAAACCCAGATATTGGTGCTTTTCTGTCTGGTAACTATATACTATATATATATATATATATATATATATATGTATATATATATGTAATAGAGAGTTGGATCTGTCTGTTGATCTGTGATATATGTATTGCCTATGGTCAGACAGAAGCCCTGTCTGTTAGTATTTATTTCTCTGCTTGTATTTTCTCTCTTGGTATACGTGATTAAAGAGTATTGTTGACCCCTTGAAAGCTACTTTCCTTTTAGAAGGATAGATTTAAGAACCTGTACTAGCAGGCCATCCTGGATGTGAAGAGTGGCTTGCTGCTATATGTATCCATAGCAACAGCTAAGGGTATTGCATTGTGTTACAAAGGCATCTGATAGCATTGCTGAAAACATCCTGCTAAAAAGCATGGGAAAAAGCATATAGCTTTGTTTTACTTCAATGGTGACTAGGAAAATACAAGAGCATCATCCATTATCCAGAACTTGTGCAAACATATCACGATGAAAGTGATGCCCAATACTGATGAACTTCTACAGGTAATCAAATTTTACCAAAATTTTCCATAAAGCCCTCACACCCGACAGTATCAAAGGTCTAGGTCAGATTGAAGAATGTTGTGTGCAAAGTTCTGTTCAGCTCCTTGCATTTCTTCTGAAGTTGTTAGGCTGCAAACACCATACTGATTGCTCCTCAGCCCTTTCTGAAGCCATGCTACCTCTCAAGTAGGTGACCTACTTGAGTCATCTTGAGTGACTCAAGTGAGTGACTCATACTTGAGTCTATGTGTTGGAATAGCCTATTCAGGGGGGTATCTGGCAAGAATCTTGCCATCGGTGACTAAGAGAGAAACCTACTCTACAACTGTCACAAGAAAGTCTATTGCCTTTACCTTCATAGAACTGGCCACTGGAGGCATCCTTGAAATCCTGGGTAATAACCACTTCTTGCCATATAACTGGAAAATTTTCACCAGCTTTTATATGAGCAGTGGTGTCCCTGCCCCTGCCCTCAGCTAGAATAGAATGATTATTAGGTGCTTTGCAACATGAGAAGAGCCTAGCGGCATTCAGAACCTCTTTTTCAGTTGTAAATTCAGCTGGAGAAGGAATGACTTCATCCTGAGGTATATGGTCAGTGGCTTCAGCATTGATTAATGATTGATTGAACACTACTGAAGCATTTAGCCCATCTGTCCCACATCATGTCTTTGTCATTAATCAATATAATGGCATTAACACTGAGCAATTAAGATGCAGCATTGGTCTTTGACCCATAAATACTCTTCAGAGCATCAGTTAAAGTGCTTTGGGTTGTTATTATCAGAATAAAACTGAATTTCATCTACTTTCTTGCTGAGCCAAGAATTCTACATTTGTCTAAGCTTTCCTTGCACTTTACTTCTGATGGAGTTAAATGCTACCTTCTTAGAGATGGATGAACTATCCTGCTGGTCAACTCTATGGAGTTCTTGCTTTTCATTTAGCGGCTTCTGAATTTCCCCATCATTTTTGTCAAATCATTTGTGATGTTTGAGAGTAAATGAAGTGCTGTATACTAAATCTCTGAAAGCTTCTCATTCCCTTTCTGTTCCACTGCTGACAACTGTGTGTTCACTCAGCTTTTCCTCCAAGTTAGCAATGAACTTTTCCCACTCAAAGAAGTGATCTAATACATTGCCATAAAGTATTCTGGTACTTCTCTTGCCTTGGAGCTGTTGTTTTTGTTAAATGTAAAAAGTTATCTTTGGGAGAACATGTTTGTGATCAGTCTAGTACTCTGGGCCACACATTGTCTTTATCACTTTCACATCTTGTCTCTTCTCCTTATAATGATATAGACTATTAAATACCAACGTTTGCTGTGAGAGTTCATCCATGAAGTTTTATTGCATTTATGTAAGTGGAAGACAGTGTTGGTGATAAGAAAGTCATGAGACACCTGCACTTTCAGTAGAAAGTGACCATTATTGCTGTTTCTGCTTTCACTCTTCTTAAGGACTCCCTGACATGTTGTTTATCCTACTCTTTCAGTGAAGTCATCCAGAATTCCAAGCTTGCCCTCTTTTGGCACATTAATGATGAGGGTTTCTGGATCTTCACAATATTTTTCTTTGATCTTATCAGAGTTCTTCATGGTGGGAACACATCCACTGATGATGGTGGCATGGTGCTTTCCTATAAACACCATCACATTTTCATGAGCCTGCTGTTCACAAACTTGTTGACTAGACTAGTGCTGGCTGTAAAACTTATGCCAGATTAATGGGTCTCCCCTTCACTGTGACCACTCCAGAAAAATGTGTACTCAGCTCCAACTTTGTTAAGCTGGCCTTCATTTGCCAGCCTTTTTTTCACTCAGTGCTGCTATTTGGATGTGATATCCCCTGAGTTCTCTTGCAACAAGAATAGTTGTATTTCAGGTCTATTGGATTTTGTGTTGTTCATAGGCATGCACACATCCTATGTTCCAATGGTGAGGGAATCACCTTTGCAGAGATTTTTGTACTTTTTTGTCTGTTTCAAACACAGGGTAGGATTCTCACATGCTGTAGTAAGCTGACCAGAGCTGGATGATGAGGCAATTTTGTTTTTAGCCCCTTCTTCACATAAGGAGAAAAGTAGTGTTGTCCTTAAAAGGCTGCTCAGACATCCAAGGGACAGCTAATTCTCACTGCTGCTTCCAGTGAAAAGGTTACCCCATGGCCTGGGCTACCTCTATGGAGGGCTGTGACTATAGCTTCCAAAGAATCTGCACCCGCTCCTTTGTCACTTGCCTGTCACCCCAGGATTTTAGATAAATTGAAATGGTAAAACGATGCAACTTGATTAGCTCATACATTAGATTTAAGTAAGTCAGAGTTGCATGAAGTTATTGGCGTCACTCTCTTTTCCAGAGTCACTGAAGTCACAATACCTGCTTCAGCTCCCTTTATGACTGTTGGAATAAGTTGTTTTTATCTACCCATTTAGCCAGGGGAAATTTTCACAGGCTTGAGATACACGCCCTCTTAAATAACCGAAGTGTTTGAGACTCCTTGGTTACCCTCAACCTAATCTAGCCCAGTTGCTAAAATAGTTTACCAAGGTGTGGTTACTATACATGCTACTGCTTCTTGGGGTCACAGGTGACCTGAACATACCCTACACCCCTTTCTTTACACACATGTTTATTTTATAGCAACAGCCACAGTACTCAAAATACAGAGAAAATTGGCACAAACACCAAAAAAATAACCCTTATCACAAAAGAATTCAAATGAAATGAACAATTTGAAAAGTATAGCAAGATATAAATAGTCATATGAAATCATGTTCTAAATCATAGTAAGATAAATGCAAATTAAAAATAGTTTTGACATTTATTATTTTAAATGGGAACAAATGTAAGAAAGGAAAGAAAGCATAATGGTATATTATTGGTGTAGTTATGAAGTAGATCAACTTCCCTGTTATCATTTAGTATTTTGCAAAAAAAAATGTCTAATGTGACCATACCCTTTATTGCCCCAATTTCATTTATATTCATATAAACAACTGATGAAGTCAGGGCAAGCAAGCAAGAAGGAAAAGTAAAAAGAATATATTCTTTCCACTATTCATTGTGGCAGCAAAAACACAGAAACAAAGCTGGTATTCACTGATTGGGAAATGACGAACTAAATCATAGTAGATGAATGAAATGAAATATAAGATAATTGATAATTATAATCAAGGTAAATTATAATCAAGATAAATTGATAAATATGAAGGATTTGATGAATAGGAAGATTTGCATGAACTAATATAAAGCAAAAGTTCTGTATAAGTAGAAATAAAAGAAGAAAACAGAGTGATTTACATTGCTTTAAATGAAATGATAAGCTGAGTAATTGAAAAATTAATGAAAGCCTTTAAGAACAAATAATGAAGCATATAGGGGCAATCTAGACCAATAGGCAGGAGTTTATAGGTCACAATACTGTTTACATTGGGATATGTGACAATATTATGAGAAGTTTTTGCTTTATTTTTTTGCCAGAAAGGAGAATTGAAATGATGATGCTATAAAGATATAAATAAAATGTATATTTAAAAGAATTTATACATTATGGAAAACTGAATTACTATTAACATACTATTAATTGAATTACTATTAGTAAATTTTGCAAGATTTATCATGTTTTTACTATATGCTCCAAGAATCCTGTGAAATAAACTCACACCTTTGTCGCTTTAAAAAGTGGAAAGCCCTCTTTAAAGAGACTACTATTCAAGTGTTTAGAATATCTTTTGTTCTTTGTTTCTTACATTGTATTTATTTGTGGAATAGTTAAAGGACTTGATACCTTTACTAAACTGTTTGCATGCTCCCATGGGGAAGCATAAAGTTTAGAGCAATTTTGAAACTGTTCACATGCCTACTTTATTCAAAACCTTTTAAAAAATTAAACATTAAAAAAAGTCAGAAGGAACTCAGCAGACCATCAGCAATTATGTATCAATAATAAAGTATAAGGAATCTCCAAGGTAAAAAACAAAATAACTAGATTACTCCTATAACTATCTCTTGTTATCATTTGTTTCATTCCAGTTAGAGGAAAACACACAAATTGGCAGTTTTCAACTGTCTCTTTCTTTTCCTTTTTTTTTTTTGTATACTGGCCAGTGTAGAAATAGCAAAAAGAAAGCTGAAGGGGCTTAAAGAGCAGAATCCATGAAGCACGGCAAGCCAGCATATAGACACTGGGA
Source organism: Potorous gilbertii (assembly GCA_028658325.1). Classification (NCBI taxonomy): domain Eukaryota; kingdom Metazoa; phylum Chordata; class Mammalia; order Diprotodontia; family Potoroidae; genus Potorous; species Potorous gilbertii. Next base: position 4,574 of record JAQQSK010016031.1, on the reverse strand, counting down.
CAAAGGACCAAGAAAACTGATTTTGTTTTGTTGTGTTACATTTTCTGTATGCTCATCATGTTGCTTCATAATGAAGCAGCTGGCTGAGTTGCTGTCAGAAGTGGAGATCAGTGGAAGTCAACTGAGCCAGCTCAAAAAAATGAAGATCTGATGATTAGATGAAACACTGGATAGTAGGCAATCGGGGAAGGTCTCAGGAGATGCTAAGGAGACAGCCAGGCAAGTGGTTTAGGATTCAGGGCAATGTATCATCAGAGAGATCTGGGCAGTCTGATAATCACTTCCCTTACAGGAAGCTCTAATGGACAGATTGGTAGGGGCTGTCTTAACTGGTAGTTAGATGGTTACAGAACAGCATGAGGTAGTACTACAGTCATCCAAGTAGGTAGATAGTTGGTGTCAAAGAAGTCTGGATGTAGATAGATGAAACAAAGTACCAAAGACTGAAGTTTTCGCAAAGTTCTGTTCCTAGGATGATTAGTGAAAATCATGCAAAAGCCCAGGCCCAGAGAAACTAAAAATATGCTATGGGACTTCAAGAATGAGCTTTGTTTGGGCACTAAGGAACAAGGAAATCCATCAAATACCAAGTATTTGTTGTGTGGCTACAATTTGTCCAACATTGTAATAGGCACTAGAGATGCAGATTAAAAATCTTGCCCTCAACTTTGAATTTACAAGGGGATACAACATGGATGTATATAAAAATACACAAAATAAGTTTAATAATTGAGTGGAAAACATCCCCTTTGATTCTGATGCTTTAACTGTTTGAGAAAACTTTTTGACTCAATCAATCAGAACTGAGAATGAATAAGGGCAGAATATTTACCTCCTTGAATCAATCAAAGCCATTGTGTAAAAGACTGAGTGATACCCTAATTACTTTGTGTATAAGGCTAAAAAGAGATTCTGAGCATTTGGATTGGAGAGATTAGAATAAGCTATGGCATAGAAGGATGATAATCAGTTATTGGCTCTACAAAAAGTTGGGAGAGGAGGACTGAGGGAAGTCCAAGAAAAGTTTAATTCTTTCCCCATCTTCTCCTCCTGTTTCCCATCTATCTAGAGACATTACAATAGCATCTGTTGCTTTGATATCTGAATGTTTCTAGTACATTGAAGTTTTCTTCAACCACAAAAATACCATGGTTAGCTAGAAATAGATTTAAAAAAAGTATTATTAGGAAGAGAGCTCAATCTCTTAAATATTAGGGACTTTCCTAACTGGGAGCTTTGAGCAATTATGTTTGAACTCTGAATTTTTAATTTAAATTAAATTCCCTAATACTAAAAAGAAAAAAATGGAAAAGCACCAATGAACTTATGGGTAATTACTCCCTAGACTTTAAATGAGGTTAATATTATACTTCATTAATAATTATATAATTAATTATTAAATTATTATTAATTAATATATGTAATTATAGGGTCTTACAGAAGTTTTGTTTACATATATACACCTATATATTTGATAATTATGGGGGGAAGGCACTATTTGCTAAGGGGATTAAGAAGGATCTTATGTAAAAGATCACGCTTGAATTGTGAAAAACTAAAGATTGTCACAAGCGGGAATAGAGGTTATGCATTCAAATCATGGTGTCCTATGAGAATAAATAGTAGTTGTCTTGATCAAAATAGTTATTATAAACACCCAGTTACTAGAAATGGCACAAAGTCAGCATGATCAGCAGAAAGGATAAATGCATGACTGATCTTTGAGCCTATCCTGGAAGTCTCCCTGGTTTAAGGTCACATCGCATAGACCATGCTTTTCCCCTTTTCCTACCTATTTCTGTTCCCTTCAGTCTTATATATCACCTCCTCCTGGCCAGGCTTTTGGTTCCCTGCCATTATGACAATTAGCTAATCTGATCCATTGTACTAATTTGCTAATGTCTTAATGGGAAAAACTATGGGTCCTCAGAGTCTTTCCTTCAGTTTTTTGATTGGAGAGTAGCTATAAATTACAAACAGGGCTTTTGGAGATGATTAGGATGCTTGACCTATGGTAATATAAAAATGTGCATGTACAAAGATATATAAAATAATAAAAATGCATATTAAATAATAAAAATAATTTTAAAATACCACAGAAGAAATTAATGCAAAATATCCCTGGTATCACTGCATTTATGCACATATATAAATGTATGTACAAATAGTATTTATATATATATGTACACACATATATAATTGAATTTGTTGACAATAAAGAACCTACACATTTACACACACATATGCAGACTCTTAACTTCTATTCAACCAATTCAGTTCAATTCAATAGATGCTTAATGAGCCTCTGTTAGATGAAAAACATTGTGGAAGGCACAGTGGGCAAAAAGACACATATGACAAAGTGCTTCCTTTTGAGTTGATAATCTAATAATAAGGAGAGGCATACAGAAATTAGCAAATTGTTTTCCTTTATATCTGTTATTCATCTTAAAAAAAGAAACAAGTGGCTACTGACTAGCAAGAGATTTGACTAATACGGAACTTGATTTACAATAGACTATTTCATTCACTTTTTATGCCCAGTATTTTTACTTGGATCTCTTAGAGTTGCCACAAAAGTTCTTTGAAACTGTTTATCCTTCTTGATTTTCCTTGTTGCAGTTAAAAAGAACTTCTAAATCAGTAATTTTGGCTGGTCTTACTGTTCAGTCATTTCAATTGTCACAATCATGTGACCCTCTGAGTCTTTCCTGGCAAACTTAATGAAGTTATTTGCTATTTCCTTCTCCAGCTCATTTTACAGATGAAGAATCTGAAGGAAACAGGATTAAGTGACTTGCCCAGGACCACACAACTAGTAAATGTCTGAGGTCAGATTTGAACTCAGGAAAATGTGTCTTCCTTATTACAGGCCCAGCACTCTATCTACTTCAACACCTAGCTGTCAAAACCACTAATCACTTACAGCTGTGCTTATTTTTATTTTTAACTTAAGCTCCTCCTTCCCCACCTCTTCTTCCCCTAAAACTAACCCTTTATAGCTTTTTCTTTATATTTTTCACATTTTTTTTTGTTTTCATTAAACATGACAATCTACCATAATTGATTGGCTTCATTTGATATATAATTTAAAGAAACTGCAGAATACCTCATCTAAAAATCCCTTAGTCAGTCAATGGTCAAATGCATTTCCAGAGAGAACAGTTACTAGTACAGAGATTGTAACAATCACTTGGGTAGAAATTCCTGAGTAACTTTCCAATTATCCTAAAAGAATCCCTTCTTTAACTGCTATGGTTACTCCATTTTCTTTTCTGCTAAAAATGCTCAGACTTATGTTTTACTTGCTCACTTTCGCATATTGCCAAGAAAATGAAATGTAATTGATTTTGAATTAGTATTTCCATAAAACTAAAATTTATTTAAAGAATAAATATTATGTAGGGTGAAAAGATTGAACATTCTGGAAAATGTTCTGGAAAAGAAACATTTTTGGTTGTCATAAATAGTGATACGTACTTTTTTAATGTTTTAGATACAAAAGAAAAATATAAAAAATTTATTTAAATGTATTTATTATTTTTTTTACATAACCATAATTTCCCCTAGTACCCCAGTGAATCCCTCTAAGAAATCCATCTCATGTAAAAAATAATATTTTAAAGACGAAAAAGAGGAAAATAATGAATGATAAGATTAAATATGTAAATGAGTTAAATAGCAGGTTAAAAAGACACCCTACAAGGATTATGGTAGTTTAGGTGAGTCAGTACATGCCTTGATAGTGGTTATTGCTGTTTTCTTATTTCTTTTTATTTTCACAAAGAGATATTTTCCTCAAAAGTATAATCACAAACATGAAAACTTACTTCCCCACATGTGGGGCTTAGGTCTCTTTCATCCTTGTCCTACCAAGAGAAAGGAGGAGGGCGTTCAGTTAACGGATTAGTTCAGGTTCCAAGTCTAAACTCTTCCTTGGGTCCAAATTCCAGGCACTGGCTTTACAGGTCACCCTTTGCTGTGCTAGCTTGCTGCCACCTCCTGTCTGGAATGCTCTCTCCAAGGCTGCCCTGGCATGAGTTTAGGGAGTTCTGTGAGAATCAACAAACTCGGGGTCATTTCTCAGATCCAAGGGAAAAGAGGTTAGAGAATGGTGTCCCCTTTTCCTAGTTCAGTTCATCCTATGGGGGAACAATGATCCTTGACATCAGGATGCAGCAAAATGAGTGATTTTTTTTTCTTTTTTTCTTTTACTTTTTCTTTTTTATTTTTTTTAAATAAATGTATTTAACTTTTTACATTCATTTTCACAAGATTTTGGGTTCCAAAATTTTCTCCCCATTTGTCCCCTCCCCCTTTACCAATACACTGGATATTCTAATTACCCATATCACCAATCTGCCCTCTCTTCTATCATCCCTCCCTTCCCTTACCCCATCTTCTCTTTTGTCCTGTAGGGCCAGATAACTTTCTATTCCCCATTACCTGTATTTCTTATTTCCTAGTAGCAAGAACAATAATCAACAGTTGATCCTAAAATTTTACGTTCCAGTTTTTCCCCATCCCTCCCTCCCCACCCATTCCCTTTGGGAAGGCAGGCAATTCAATGTAGG
>JAQQSK010016030.1:0-10577 GCA_028658325.1 Potorous gilbertii | reverse complement strand
AAAAAATAAAAAATAATTAATAATTCTATTATAAAAGACTTTAAACAGAAGACTTCCATAGATATTATGATAAAGCATTAAGGAAGACAAGACAGCTGCAACTCAATTCAAGAGCAAGGTCCTGCAAAAACCGAAATGTCCATCTTGTCTTTGTCCCTGGCTCCCTTCCCCATTTGAGATTTTTCACCATCTTCAATCTCTAGCTACCTATTCTATATCCTATCACCCCTTACTCTCAAGTAGCTATTAAATTTCTCCTAAAACATAAATTGACGAGAAGTTGTGTATTCTCCTCCCAAGTATATTTACATATGAATAAAGAATTGTTGAAGCTGAAAAGCCTTCCAGACTTGAATTAAATTGAATTTGATTCACACCTATTTATGATTTTCAAGTATATGTTTTATTAATAGTAAACAAATAATAATGAAAATAAATTTTAAAATAATTCCATTCAATCAATACATTACTGCTGACAATAGAAAAATAAAAATATGTTTCATGAGCAAATTTATTAACTGATGTTACCTATTTATGGATATTGATCTGAGTGCTGGTCTTGATTTCTCCAAGTACCTGGCACAGATAAACAGAAGTACTACCATACAGGATAATGCACATCCTTATTTAAAAAAATGATTAAGTGGAATGGCAAGCAAAGCAGGATCTTTTGCTGTTTTTGTTTTAGTATAACCAAGTACCTCTGATTGAATCTTGCCTTTGATTGAATTAATCAAGGGTCTTTACTTAGAAACAATGTATGTATTTGCATTATTATTTTAATGTGATTAGAGAAGCTCTTCCCCACCCATTAATGGGCCTGGGAAGATTTGTAAAGGCCCACATCTTTTGTTAATGAGTCACTGGTTCCCAAGGGTTGTGATGCCCTCTGGTTCTGAAAAGTGTATAAAGACTCTGAGGTGGGGTTTTGCTTTGGGGCTTACTCATTGGAAGTGTTTGATTGGCCAGACAAGACACTGGGCAGCCAATAAAGAAGCCCCCCTCTCCTGGCTTTGAAAACCCAAATGCTGGTGGTGCCTCTCTCTCTGGTAACTATGTACACATGTAATCGTCAGACTGTTGGATCTGTCTGTTGATCTGTGATGTATGTATTGCTTATGGTCAGAGAGTTGGAAGCCTTGTCTATTGGTCTTTATTTCTCTGTATTTTCCCTGAAGTTCTGGGTGCTCACTTTTTCCCCTGAACTAAGTGAATGATACATGTGCTTGGTTAAAGTGATTGTTGACCCCTCAAAAGTTGCTTTCCTTTTAGAAAAGCAGATCAAAGAATCTGTACAACAGGCCCTCCTGTGTATGTTCCAGTATTTGCTGTTACAATAGCCTCTTCCAACTATTATAAGTAACTCAGAGGTTAAACACTTCAAGAAATAAAAGATTCATTTCCACGTTCCCCTTCGCATCTGCTGCCCTACTTGGTTTCAATTCCATGGCACAAAATGGCTCTGGTTCTGGGGAGCCCTCCCCTTTCCTGAGTGCATTTTGTTGTGTTGTCTCCCCTCTTTAGACTATAAGCTCCTTGAGGGCAGGGACTAACTTTATTTTAGTAATTTTATCCCTAGTGCTTAGCACAATGCCTAACACATAATAAGTGCTTAATAAATGTTTATTGGATTAGATTTATTGGATCTATGCAGCATATATTAATTGAAGAGATTTTAAAAATTAACAAATATTCAACCTACTGCAGATTGTAAGCTCTTTGAGAGCAGGGACCTTTTTGTTTTTCTTTTTACTAGCACCATTCCCTGCACATAGTAGGTACTTAATAAATGCTTTTTGAATTCCATCAGACTTAGCAAGAATTATTCCTTCGTAGCCTATGACCTCTGTCCTAAATTCATTTGTTCATTCATTCAACAAGTCCATGATGTATATCTACTATATGCAAGGCAATTTTCTGAGAGTTGTGAAAATATAATTGGTACTGTCTATGCCTTCAAGAAATTCATGTTAGTAGAGGAGATAAGATGTGTGGACATGAACAACTACAGAACAAAGCATTATTGTAGTAGTTGTCAAAAGAATGGTACAAAGTAGCACAAAAATTCAGAGGAAGAATAGATCTCTCCTAGCAGGAGTATCATGGAGTGCAGCATGGAGGCAGGAGCATGAGATCTGAGCTTTAAGAGATAAATGCCATGGAGGAAAAGTATTCCAAACTGAGAGAATAGCAAGAAAAAAGGTATGAAGGGGAGAAAAATGTAAAAAAAAAAAATTCAAGAATGGTAGGTTCTCTCATTTGGCTAGACTGTAGGAGTCCTATAGGTTGGTTTCAGCATATAGAGGCTACTGAACTGCTTGGTAAAGCATTTTGGATTTTATTTACTATGGTGTAACAAGGCAAGGAAGCCTTAAAAAACATAAAAGGGAAAAATAACAATCAAAGTAATACATTTGGAAGATTTATTTGGTAATGGTGTACAGAATGGATTGAGGTATGAGAGAGCTACAGTTAAGGACATGAGTTAGGAAGCTAGCAGAATCAGTCAGTCATAGGGTAAAAATAGCCTGATCTAGGATGAGCAAAGAAGAAATGAAAAGGGATTAGTCATTGCGAGCAGTATTGAGGAGGTAAAATCAACAGGGCTTTGTGACTGAGTGAAAACAGTTAGGAGATTGGAGGAAGTGCCATATTTTTAAGCCCAGATGATTACTGGAATGGCAGTCATATCAGGAGAAAATAGAGAAGTTAGAAGGAAGGGCAGGTTTAAAGAAGGTAACAATAAGTTCAGTTTTGAACATAGACCCCTAGAATTTCAGAGTGTGAAGATATCCATGTTGAGTTTGAGGTGCTGGCCAAACATTCTGATGGGTGTATTCAGTAGGCCTTTGGGAGCTCAAGAAGGAAGTTGGAGTGGAAGCAGAGATTGGGGAAGGTGTGTAAATAGTCAAAATGCAAGATGTCACCATCCTCATGACTTCAGATCTATACTGCACAGTAGTGTAATGCAATGATGTTGGCATTCTGACTAGTTTAAATGTCACTCAAAACATAAAACAAATCAAAACCAAGTGAAATGTGAATCAACTCAATTATCAGGTGTACAATTTCCCTTAGATCTCCTAAAGGCTAGGAAAACAAATAAAGCAGGAAAATATGACAGAGATTACGTTGATGTGTTGAAATATACTTCCATGGTCAAAGGATATGAAGAGGCAATTTTCAGATAAAGAAATTAAAGCTATCTATAGTCATATGAAAAAATGCTCTAAATCACTATGGATTAGAGAAAAGCAAATAAAAACAGCTCTGAGGTACCACATCACACCTATCAGTTTGGATAACATGACAAAATAAGAAAATGATAAATGTTGGAGAAGATATGGGAAAATTGGAACACCAATTAGTTGTTGGTGGAGTTGTTAACTGATCCAACCATTCTGGAGAGCAGTTTGGAACTATACCCAAAGGGCTATAAAAATGTGCAAACCCTTTGACCTAGCAATACCACTCTTAGGGGTATATTCCAAATAGATCATAAAAAATTGTAAAAGAACCCACATGTATAAAAATATTTATAGCAGTTATTTTTCTTGTGGCCAAGAACTGGAAACTGAGGGTATGCCCATCAACTAGGGACTGGCTGAACAAGTCATGGTAGATGAATGTAATGGAATGCTATTGTGCTATAAGAAATGATGAACAGGAAGACTGTAGAAAAACCTGGACTTATGTGAAATGATGCTGAGTGAAGGGAGCAGAACTAGGTGAACAATCACAGTATGTGATGACTAACTTGGATAGATTTAGCTCTTCTCAGCAATGCAAAGATCTGAAACAATTCCAAAAGACTCATGATGGAAAATACCATCCACATCCAGAGAAAGAATTATGGCATCTGAATGCAGATTTAAGCAGACTATTTGCTCTCTTTTTTGTTTTGTTTTGTTTTTTTCTTTCTCATGGTTGCTCCCATTCATTCTAATTCTTCTATACAACATGTCTAATGTGAAAATATGTTTAATAAGAATGTATATATAGAACCTCTAATCAGATTGCATGCTGTCTTGGGGAGGCAGAGGGGAGGGAGGTGGAGAAAATTTAAAACCTATGGAAGCAAATGTTGAAAACTAAAAATAAATTTATTTTTTAAAAAAATAAATATATGATCTACCATGGAAAGGTCATTTAACCTCCCTGGGCCTCAGTTTCCTCATTTATAAAAATGAGGGGGTGGCACTAGATGGACTTCCCTCTAGCTCTAGATTATGTACCCCAAAGGGTACATATTCCTAACTCCAAGGAACCCCTCCTAAAGAGCAAATTCTGTTTGTGATATAGGCTATTTGCAGTCCAAAGAGTGGGTTCCCAAGACTTAAACCCCAAAGTGCACATGCACACACATACACACACACACACACACACACACAAAATGATCATGACAATTCATTCAACAGAGGAACTTCTGAACCCTATTGAATGTTTTGGTGAAGCATATTTTATGAATCTAATTCTCATAGCTTTTAATTCACTGTAATTAAGTTCTGCCAACTGACCTGCTATGACCTGTTTCCTCAGCAATAAAGTAGAGAATTTTTTTTTCTCATAGAACTCCTTTGCCCTCAGGTCAACCATAATAAGCTCCCTCAGCTCCCTTTGTCTCTATAGATCTTCCTCTACATCTCTCCCTTTCTCCTTCCCATGAGTCTTGGAGGAAGAACTCCAGCTCCTCTAATGCTAATCGCCTCCATCCGTGCCCTGTCTGGCTACTCTCTCCTTTTTGAAACTTTCCTCTCTTGGCTTTAGTGATAACACCCTGTAATTATTCTCTTCTTCCCTTTCCATCATATTTTTTCTGTTTCCTTCACTGACTCCTTCTCCTCAGCCCCTCTCTGGATTATAGCTTCATCTCAAAGACTTCAGACCTGGTTTACTTCACATTCTATCACATTTTTAACCTGATCCCATGTTTTCTGCAATCACTTCCACACAGAAGGCTCCCAAATCCACAACTGGATTTGAACTTCCAGACTGTCAACATTTTCAATAGGAATCTTTTCATCCCTTCAAATTCTATATCTTCTTACCAATCTCATTGATTGCTCCTCAAATCACTGCCCATCAATAATGTTACCACTTGAAAACCCTGAAGCCATCTTTAATGCCTTCTTCTCCTTCCCCATCAAGTCCTATCATATCTCCCTTTGGAATAGCTCTCAAATCCATTCCTTTTCATTCTCATGTCTACCATCTTAGCCCTAATCAAGGAGAGGCAACAATCTAGTGAAGGACTAGGGATCAGTAGAGCTAGGTTTGAAGCTCAGCTCCCACACTTTCTGTGGCTACAGCAAAGTCACTTAATGTTTTTCAGCCTTTCTTCATCTGTAAATTCAAAATAATAATACTTGAGCTAAATACTACACAGGGTTATTGAGAAGAAAGCAGTTTATGAACCTTAAGACACAATATTCTTACTACTATTTCACATCTGGATTTCTATATTAGTTGATTAATTGGTATCCCTGTATGCAACATCCTTCCCCACGAGTCCATTCTGTACCACATTGCCACATCTAATCTTCCTAAAGGACCAGTTCCAATGTGTCACATCGATGCTCAAAAACTTTCAATGGGGCCTCATTGCTTATAGAATCAATTCTGGCCTTCTCAAACTGGTATCCAAGACCTACATAATTTGACCTTATACTCTATGGTCATCCACATCTCCAAATACTCACCAACATAAATTCACCATTCCAAAGTATACCTTTTTCTTTATTCCAGCCAATATGACTCATCCTTATGTCAAGAGCACATTGGTTTCATTCTCCCCCTCATTTTTGGGCTCATGCTATTTCTAGACATCCTTCCTTTATGACCACCTAAATCCTACATCAGAATTCTGTTTGTCTGAGCACATACCCTGACTCATATTCAACTTTCTTTAAACTGCAATGGCATTTAGGGTCTAAACCACCAACTTTGGTATTCAATCATATATTACCTTATAATGTTATTCTGGCAGCTAGATAGTGCAGTGTATAAAGTTCCAAACCTGAAGTCAAGAAGACTCATGTTCCTGAGTTCAAATCCAGCCTCAGACACTTACTAGTCATGTGACTCTAGGCAAGTCATTCAACCCTGTTTGCCTGTTTCCTCATCTGAAAAATGAGCTGGAGAAAGAAATGGCAAACTACTCCAGTATCTTTGCTAAGAAAACATTTCAGCTGTTGACTACATGGATGCTCTATATCAACAATGAAATTGTAAGACCTTTAAGGGAAGCAGCTATCACTTTGAGACAACTCAGCCTCACAGATAGAATACTAGCCTCAGAATTAGGAGTAAGTTTAGTCCTAGGCTTTGGGACTGTGTTGTCTATGGGTGGGCAAACCGCTTAGCCTCCCTAAGTCTCAGTTTTCTCATCTACAAAGTGGTATAGTAAAATCAGTAAGTTCTGCACAAAGATCTCAAATGAGATCATTTGTATACAATGTTATTATGATTACACATTCTATTTTTTGCGCACCTATAGTGCTTAGCAATATGTTAAATAAATAATAATGTCATTATTGAATATGATAGTAACTAATATTTATATAGCGCTTATTACGTGTCAGGCACTGTGCTAAGAGCTTTGCAATTTTTATCTCATCTGATCCTCACTTCAGCCCTGGGAAATGGGTGCTCTTATTACCCCCATTTTACAGATGAGGAAACTGAGGCAGAGATGAAGGGATTTGCCCAGCGTCACACAGCTACCGCCAGATTTGAACTCTGTTCTTCCTAACTCCAAGCCCAACACTTTATTCACTGTACCATCTAGTTACACTAAATAACCATAGCCCAATGAATACTCTGTTGAATGAAATACAATTTTTTTTTGAGGAACCACTGATGTCGAACAATTGAAGTATTAAACTGCAAAAAATTCCATTAGGAGTCAAGGGAAAAGAGAACTTCTGGGTACTAGAAAAGATGTGCAGGCTTTAATACAATATATAGAAAGGAAGAAAGTGATCACTAAGAGGTAACAAGAGTTTATCAAGAACACATGGGCCAGGTCAACTTCATTTCCATTTTTTTCCCAACATTACTAGGCTGGTAGGTAGGAGAAGTGTCCGAGACATTGTAAGCCTGGATTTTAGCAAAGCCTTGACAATGTTTGCCATGCTATCTTTGTGCTACTATTATTATTTTGTGTTATTATATTATTATATTATATTATATTATTATTATAAGACTTCTATAAGATTATAGATTTAGAGCGGAAAATGACTTTGGAAGTCAATGACACCAACCTTTTCATTTTAATGAGATAAGATGCAATATGAAACCTGAGTTAGAGAGGTTAAGGTTCTTGCTCAGGGTCACACAGTTATTAAATGTATGAGGCAGGTCTTGAACTCAGGTCTTCCTGACTCCACGTCCAGCACTTTACCCACTGAGTCACCTAGCTTCCTTTCTTGGCCTCGCTTGTGGCTAGTACTCTCTTCTTTCTCAAATTACCTTTTGTCTACTTATTTGTGTATGTGTTGTATATCCACCCAGATGAATGTAAGCGCCCTGAAGGTAGTAATAGTTTCTTTTTTTCTTTGCAATCCCAGTACCTAGAATAGTGCCTTTTCAAGCATAAGCACATGATGAACACACAAGAATAATTCATGTTCTTGGACAAGATGGAGAAATGTTTACTGGATGATAAGTTGGATTCAGAACCAGTTGAATGAACATACCTAAAGATTTATAACTAATAGATCAATGTCAAGCAAGAGAGAACTCTCTAATTGAATACTAGAGATTCTGTTCTCATCCACATTCTGTTCAAAGTTTTATCTATTTTTTGACAGAGTTTGAAGGAATTGATGAAATGCTTAACAAGTTTGGTGATATCATAAAGCTAAGATAGTAAATGACAGAACCATGATTCAAAAAACTCTCTGCAGGCTAAAAGGATGAGCTGAATGTAATAAACTTCAACTTTACATGTCAATTACCACACTTTTGGTAACAAACCAAAAAAAAACTTCACAAGCACAGGATGGAAGACATGTGACTAAATACTGTTTGTTGTTTTAAAAAAAGTTGGGGGAAGGAGTTTTTAGCAGAAAGTAAATTCAATATGAGTCAATAATGTGACATGGCATCTAAAAAAAGTATGATCCTAAGGTGAATAACAAGAACACAGTGTCCAGAATAAGGGAGTCCTACTGAAATTTTCCACATCTGAAAAGTTGTTTTCATTTCTGAGTGCCATGTATTAAGAAGGACTTGTCAAACTGTAAGAGGTCCAGGAAAGGGTAAATAAGATGGTTAGGAGAAGTGAAACCAAATCACAGAATGTTCAGTTGAAGGAATTGGGAATGTCTTCCCTGGAAAAGCTCTCCAGGCCATACCTAAGAGTTATGTAATTATCTTCAAATATGTAAAGGATGATCATGTGATGACAAGTTCTGTATGACCCCAGAGAGCAAAACTTGGATCAGTGAATGAAAGAAGCAGAAAGATAGATTTTGGCTCAATAGAATAATAAAAATAAATCCTGAAAGTTAGAGCCATTCATACATAGAATGACTCATCTTGGGTGGGAGGTCTTCAAATAGAATCTGAATGACCACTTGTCAGGAATCTTGTAGTAGGAATTGATGTATAGCATGTTGTACTAATGGACCTTACCCAAATCTTAGATTCTATAAGCCTATGCCAGGGGTTCTTAATCTGGGGTCCTTGAATTTGGGTTTGTTTTATTTGATAGCTGTATTTCAATATAATTGGCTCCCTTTGCAATCCCATGTAATTTTATGCATTTAAATCTAAGGAGGTTCCATAGTTTTCATCAAACTGCCAAAGGGGTCTGTGACACAAAAACGTGCTAAGAACCCTTGATCTCTACTGAGCCTGGAAGGATAAGCAGAAAGGAATGTAGAGAGAATGACAAATGAAGAGAGAAATGCTAGAAAAGATGATCATGGTCTATGTGTGGGAGAGATTGGGGATTAGATTGCCCGGTGCAGAAGGATTTTGTAGGAGGAAGAAAAAGACATATTATTGAATAGGTAAGGGAAACTCAATCATCAGGAGTAAGGCATCACAGGAAATTACACCATTATCATTTTATGGCAACATGCTCAGGAAGAAAAATGAAATCATTTCCTAATTGCTAGAATCATGGAGGTATACTACTGAACATATAATCCCAAAAAGGTAAATGACAGAAATAAAAGTCCATATATAATAAAATAGTCATGGCAATAATTTTTATAGTAACAAAAACCTGAAAAGAAAATGGTAGCCCATCATTGTAGAATGACTAAGAAAAATGTAATGGAATCTTATTGAACCAAAAGAATGACAAAAATTAGGAATTCAGACAAACATAGGAAGACTTGCATGAATGATGCAGAGTAACAAAAAAAATGAAACCAATATAAAGACTAGAATATGGTAAATTAAAACAATATTGAAAGGAAGCTCAACTCAGAGTAAGTTCCATGAGTGATCTTTGTTGCATAGAATTCTTGGGTAGAGGGGAAGTAAGGAATACAGCATACATTTTCAAGTTTGGCTGCTGGTTTTTGTGTTTTTGGAGGTAGAGGAGGAGGGAAGGGCAGAATATAGTGGAAAATTTCTGAGATGTAAAAAATGCAGTGATAAAACATCATAGCAAAATAATAAAATAGAAGTTATACTGGATAATCTCTAGGGTTCTTTCCAATCCTAAAACTATGATTCTTTGGTCCTAAAATAAACATTTCTAGAAAAGGTGGAGCATTCACTTCTGCTCCTCCTTCTTCTCCTTCTCCTTCTTCCTCTTCCACTGCTCCTTTCCCTTCCCCTCCCCCTTCCTCTTCTTCTTCTTTGCTTTCTCCTTCTCCTCCTCCTCTTCCTTTTCTTCTTCTTCTCCTCCTCCTTCTTCTTCCTCTCCTTCCCCTCCTTCTTCCTCCTCTCCTTCACCTTCTCCTTCCTCTTCTTCTTCTTCCTCTTCTTCTCCTTCTTCTCCTTTTCCTTTCTCTTCTTTCTCCTTTTCCTTTTTCTTTCTCATTTTCTTCTTTCTTCTTTTTCTTTTTTGTCTTCATTTCCTCCTTCTTCCAATAAATAAGAAAACTACAAGGGAATTTCCTTGAGGGCAAGGAACTTGGTGTCGTATGTACCTCAATACCCTTCATAATCCCTTCTAACTCTTAATCTATGATCCAAAGAAACACATGAACTGAGCCCAAAACCTTGAAAATAAGACCTACAATAAGGACTGTGGTGAAGTGTAGAGACACTGGAAGCCAGGAGATCCTATTGGTCCCATAGCAGCCCTTCACTGACCTTGTGCTAACTTTGGAGGATGGCCAAAGTAAGGAGGATCTTTGCAGTAACAGTAGCTTTCTCTTTTTTTCTTATATTATGTGGAGTCAGACACTTGGAATGGATTTCACAGGCATTTTGTCTCCTCCTTGCCTAAGATTAGAAGAAATGCTGGGGTTGATTTAAATTTCTTTGCCCCTCACTAGCAACATTGAAATAAGGAAGAAAATTGTCATTCTGCTCAAAATTGTCAAATTCAGTCACAATGGTGTTCTTCACTTAATCGGGCAGGTATGACCCAACAAGGAAAATACTTTTTT
>JAQQSK010016029.1:0-10578 GCA_028658325.1 Potorous gilbertii | reverse complement strand
AATTTGCTAATTGCATGTAAATTACCTCAAAACGATCGTACACAAGTTTTACAAGCCTTTCATGTTTTATGGCAGAAGAGTGAACTTTCAATGCAGCTCATAAATAATAGTGGGTTTATTAATTAGCTACATGCTTACAGTTTCATTGGCAACTTCATTTATCTATTTATTTACGTTGACGACTTCCGTGGTTTAGGGCAATCATCTCAGTGTCTCAGTAGGAGATAATGGCCTTGAATTCAATAAGTATGTGAGAATTGTAGGTGTCTTTCCTAGTAGGGGGTAACCTTCAATCAGTATTTTCCCAGAATGCCAATTTTTAGTTAGGCACAGACTCTGACATCAGCTAAGAAATGTCTTTTTGTGATAGAATTTTTCCCACACACCCCCAAATGCACAAAAGGCACTCCTTTCCTCTGGTTCTTGCCTTTCCCCCCCCCTCCCCCTATGGACAATGACACTCTGACACCACCTAGAGGATCAAGAAACATTTTTCTGTCCAAAATCCCTGATATTGACAGCTTTTCCTTTTTCTTGTTCACTCCTCCCTCCCTATGTACTCCTAGCACCATGCTCATAGCACTCACATTCTACTATTTCAGATAACAACTGAAAAAGCAAAGTATTCCAATGCCAGGGGATCTCAAGGCACAAACATATATAGAATCCTTAAACTGAAAACCTGAATCTCATGTTACTTGGAACATATTTAAAGAATTCATTGATTTCTTCCAGCCTCTCCATATTGTCACTTTTCTTCTAATTATTGGTTTCTTCCCCAGCCCTTTGTCTCCTCCTTTTTCTGGTTGGTACTGCTTCCCTGATTCCTTCCAGGTTGAGTTATTTACTCAGTTCCTTTGGTCCCTAGAGAATCAGGGTCCTTTTCTACCTGGATTTTAAGTTTAGTTAGCTCTCCTCTGACTCTTCAGGGTCCCCTATAATCTGCTTACAGACACTTACTGAATTAACCTGTCAGTTCTGAGCATATAGAAGCCATCCTCCTCAGCAATTCTAAAACAAGCTTCTGGCATTCAAGTTCCTTCTTTCCTTTCTGTTTTTACATTTGCCTTGCTTTTCATGCTTTTCTCTTGATCAACACATCCTTAGCTGTCCTTTTTTTCTCTCCTCTAAAATCTCCAAAGTCATTTCCATCATCAGCATTGGCAGCCCTGGACCTTGCAACCATATCATCCAGACCAAAATCAATCAATCAATCAATCAATGAATTAATCAATTAATCAACAATAAACTTTCATTAAGTGTTTTCTGTGTATCAGGTACTATGCTAGTTGCTGATTTGCAAATACACAAAATATGAGAAAATAACTCAGAATTTCTATGAACATTATGGTTCAATTCTTTTTCTTTAGTATATACATAGCCACAAAAACTGTTTTGGAGAAGGCTGATTTGCAGTGGAACCATAAACAGTGCCCTTATGAATTTGCTACTAGCTTTCTCATTTATAGGAATTAGATAAATTTGGGATCTTAATCATATCACTATTCCTAGGTCAGTCATTTTATTTTTCCGTTATATGGCCATAGTCTTCCTCCTAAGCATCATCTACCCACCTTGACTTATGAGAGACAGTTTGGTTAAGTGGATAGAAGTCCTAGAATATTGGACATAGAAGTCAAGAAGACTGTGTTGGAATCTTGTCTCTGCTACCATTGACTGCATGATCCTTGACAAATTGCTTTTATCTGTTTCCTAGGTTTGTTGTGAAGGTCAAATCAGATAATCCTTGAAAAGTACTTTGCAGTCATGAAACCACAATATAATATAGTTAATGTTAATAATGGAGCAGCATGGTTCAGCGCAGGGGTCAGGAACTTGCTGCCTCAAGACTCTCCAAAAATCCTTTTGTTCTGTGAAGTTTAGATTCAATCAAAAGGTTACACTTGAGGACCTAGAGGGCCATATGTGGCCTTGAGATCCAAAGTTCTTCAACACTTTAGTTTAATGGATAGGGATCTAGGTGTGGGCCCAGAAGACATAGGTTCAAGGCCTGCCTCTGACACATATAATCTGTGTGACCTTGGGCAAGTCACTAAACTTCCCAGTTGTCTTGACAGCTCCCTAAGATTATAAGTTGTATATAAGGTGATGATTTACATTGGTAAAGGAAGTTTCTTCAAATTGGAAGAACCTATACCAATGAAATCACAATTCTAACCCCTATCCTTCTCCCCAGTAAGGATGATAAGGTAATAGGTGACCCTCTAGATCTTTTCTAAGAAAGTGCAGACAGTTTTAAATTTACACTGATGGAATGTGTTCCCTTTACTATTGAAATCACAGATCCTTCAAGTATTAGGGTGTTATTGTGTGTTATTAGATCAGTGCAAATCCATCCCTACTAATGAAAAAATAAAACAATGATAGTAGCATCATATCACTAGCATCAGCTTTATGCAAAGGAAATGATATCACAAATACTTTAGTGCTATAAATTGTCTTGTTATCTGGAAGTATATGATTCTATTTAAATAAATAAACTTATTAAAATAAAGTTACTGTATGTATTATAAGATGTTCCTTTGGGTTTCATGTGCTGTCAGGAGAATTACAAGAAGGAACCCTTAGCATATTGGATAGATCCCTGTTTAGGAAATAGACAGGAGTAACACAAGAGGAGAGGACATTGGAAAACAGCAATCTGCCTCACTGGGCTATCCACCCATATCCATGAAATTACAGATCTACTATCAAAGAAAGCTGCCAACAAACCAAGACTAAAACATTGATATTTTCAATCACATGGAATAAAATGCATAATAGAAAATGCATTTAACTATGGTTGGTGCATATGGTTATTTCTTTGATGGTTTGAAAGGTAGTTAGGCTCTGGTAGCACCAAACATTCACTCTTTTTGTCTTTTTAATACTATTAATGTAGGAATAGGAGACTATCCTCATCAATTCCAACCCAATGATATGCCCAAGAAATGACTCTTGGCAACATTTCTGATTCTTTCATATTTATTAGTTGCTATGCTATATGCCCCCCTTTTCCCTTGGAAAAAATGGGCATTATACCAATGTTTCATGTAAACATCTAAAGAAGCCAAGCATCTAGGTGCTGTCCAAGAGCTTAATTAGAATGATGACTAGAGAAGTAATCACTCAACCAATCAATCAAAAAGCATTTATTAAATGCCCAATAAATACCAGGTATTGTGTTGGTTGCTGTGAATATGAGTACAAAGAATGATTTTTTAAGGTCATCCTTTCTGTACCTTGAAGATATATATTATACTATAGATGAATTGGAAATGGTAATTTACATTATAAATGTTTCCAATTTGATCTCAATTGAGCTCTAAGCAACAAGGTGGCACAGGGAATAGAGTGCTAAGCCTGGAATCAGGAAGACCAGAGTTCAGATTTTATCATAGTCACTAAAGTATGTGACTCTGGGAAAGTCATTTATACTCTGATTGCTTCATTTTCCTCAATTGCAGATTTGGGGATGATAACATCATCAAACTCATAGGGCTGCTGTGAAGATCAAATGAGAAAATATTTGTAGAGTGCATAGCACAATGCCTAGCACGTAGGAAGTACTATATAAATGCTTATTTCCTTTCTTGGCTTCTATAGATTTCTTTGACTAACAGTTCAGGAGGTCTACTTTACAACTGATCACCAACAGACATTACAACATCTGGGGCAGACTTTGGGATTCCTTGAAGTTACCTTTAGGTTAATTTCCACTTGGTTCTTGGAGTTGAATTTTTTTTTATTTTTACAAATGAAAGAGATCAATAAGTATTATTCATTTGACTGATGGCAGCAGAAAGAAAGAAGGAAGAAAGGAAGGAAGGAAAGGAAAGGAAAGGAAGGAAGGAAAGGAAAGGAAAGGAAGGAAGGAAGGAAGGAAGGAAGGATGAAGGATATCAAATATGGCCAAGTGTGGGTGAGATTGTTTCAATTGATCAATCACCAAGACTGTATGAGTCTGTACTATGTACCTGGGAGCAGATAGGTAGCATAGTGGATAGAACACTGGAGCTAGAGTCAGTAAGCCCTGAGTTCAAATTTGACCTCAGACATTTACTAGCTATGTGACCCTGAGCAAATCACTTAACCCTGGTTGCCTCAGTTTCCTCATCTGTAAAAATGAGCTGGGAAAAAATAATGACAAAACCCTCCAGTATCTTTGACAAGAAAATCCCAAATGGGGTCACAAAGACTCAGTTATGACTGAGCAACAACTAATACAACCTTATGCCAATCAATCACTAAACATTTATTAAATATCTATTATGTACTAGGCACTGTGCTAAGTGCTTAAAATATAAAAAAAGAGGTAAAATATAGTCCCTACCCTCAAGGACTGAGCAATCTACTGGGAGAGACAACAAACAAATACATAGAAATATACTATATATAGGATAAATCAGAAATAATTAAGAGGGAAGATGCTAGGATTAAGAGAGAGTGAGAAAAGCTTCCTGTAGAAGATGAGATTTTAGTTGTTACTTAAAGGAAACCAGGAAAGCCAGGAGATGGAGGTAAGAAAGAAGAGCATTTCAGGTATGGGGGATGACCAGAAAAAATGCCTGGAGCCTAGAGATGGTGTTTCTTGCTTGTGAAGCAGCAGGAAGGCCAGTGTCTCTGGATCAAAGAGTATGTAGTAAGGAGTGATGTGTAAGAAGATTAGAAAGGTTAGAGGGAATTATGTTAGGCATTCAGGAAAAAAATGAAGCGGCTCCATTTCCTCAAAGAGCTTTATGCAATTGGAGGAATTAATATGTTCAGAGAAAAAAATATATATAAGGTAATTTTAGTAAGGTATTAGCAGTAGTTAGGGATCAGGGAAGGCCTCAAGCAAAAGGTAAAGCTTGAGCTAAATTTTGAAGGAAACTGGAAATTCCAAGAGGCAATGGGGAGGTGGGAGCGCATGCCAGCCATGAGGGATGAGTACAAAGGCATAGAGAGGAGAAATGAAGTGTGAATGTGGAGAGCAAGAAGACATTTGGTTGGACATGGTTTCATTTTGTTGGAGGTTGTTCAGAGACATGATTTACTCACCATCATAGAGCATTCATGGAGGGCTGATTTTCTTTGGAGCATTGTGCTGAGTCTTGGACATATAGAGGGGAATGAACATTAATCTCATCCCTCTCTTCCCCAACCCCTCTCCAGGAACTTGCAGGTTACTCATCTGGCGCTATATTACAAAACTCAATTTCTGTGCTTCTTTGTTTAAACCAGCACATGCTGTAATGATTAAGTAATGGTCGGGTCTGAAACCAGTTCATCCATCACTCTGGAACATGGGCATGACAACAATCACAAGCCGTGCTGCTGGGCCACACCCTCCTTCTGTGACCCCCATCCCACTCTCCCTGCCTTGTGATGAGAAAACAAATCATGGCCATTTAAAGGAGCCAGAGGACTTGGATTTTCACTGCTGGCTTTTCCTGGACTCCTTTTTTAGGAAATGGTTGTTCTCCATCTCCTTTTCCTCTGTCATTTGTTCTTCAGCCCACAGTGTTAATGCTTTTACTAATCTTTCTCTGATCTTATTCTCTTGCCTCAGTTTCTTGCTTTATTTTCTCCCTGCTTTCTATTGCCTCTCCTCTCTCTTTTTCATTCATCTCTCCCTTTGAAGTCCTCCCTCATCTAATGTTTTTTTCTATCCCCTCCTCCCCGCCGCTGCTTTTCTTCTGTCTCTCTCCTTCACCAACTGTAGTGTTCAACTGTAGCATCATACAGAGGAAAGAACATGGGTTTTGGACCTGGGTTCAAATCCCAGTTCTGATTGTTTACTAGCTATGGAAACTTAGGAAAATAACCCTTCCTGGTCCTCAGTTTCTTCATAAATTAGTTGTATAGTAGATTGACTACAGGAAGACCTAAGTTTCAATACTGCCTCAGAAACTCACTAGTGTGTAAGACAAGAACATTTCTTAATCTTTCTTTGCCTCAACTTCCTCAACTATAAAATGGAATTATAATAGCACTTACCTTATAGAGATTGTTGACACCCAGATGGGCAGTTGATAGAGCATTGTACCTGGAGTCAAGAAGGCCTGAGTTTAAATCTGGCTGCAGACATTTACAGTTAGTTACAGTATGCCCTTGGGAAAGTCACTTAGCCTCTGTCTACCACATGTTTCTTATCTGTAAAATGGGATAAAATTGGCACTTCATTAAGTTGTGGTGAGAATAAAAAGAGATAATATTTACAAAGTACTTTGTAAGTTAATGTAAATCAGAGGACACAGGCTATGTTAACTTTGTCATAATGGAATACCACTGAAAAGTGCTATATAAATGGTACTGTTGCTGTTGTTATAATAACTGTAAAATGAAGTAGTAGAACTGCATGGAATCAATTAACATAGGAAAAGATTCTTCCCTCTTGACCTCCTCTGTAGGACACCAACTTTCTCTGGCCCTTTGATGTCTTGCTTCATCACAGAGGACGCCTTCCCCCTTCTTCTCTAGCATTCTTCTATCTCTAACACTATTCCATCTTTAGCACTCTTTGTGTTCTCCATTCTAAAGTGCCTTCTAACTCTAAGGACATTCTATGTTTTAAGGGTCTTCTCAGTTCTGACAGTGTAGAGTACATTAATATAACAGTGAATTTACTGCCTTTATACCCTCCTTTACTGCCTGAGGGTGTGTGTGTGTGTGTGTGTGTGTGTGTGTGTGTGTGTGTGTGAGGGTGAAAGTCACAAGTGCCTTTTCCTGGAGATCTAGTTGTTAGAGGGTACCAGGAAATCTATATTTTCTATTTAAAGGGCTGTTCATTTCCTCTGCTTATTCTCTGACCCCTAGTTGAACCCCTAATGCCAAGGTAGTAGGTAGCAATGGAGAGAGGTGGCGTCAGAAAGACTTGGGTCCTAATCGCAGACCTGCCATTTATTCTTGGTATGACTTGTCATTAGTCATTAATTTCTGTGTCTCAATTCTCATACGGATCTTTATATTTCTATGGAGTGTTAAGGTTTGTAAAGTGTTTTACAGGCATCCTCTCATCTGAGCTTCAAGATAGCCTTGTGAAATAGCTTCTAGAGGTACCATTACCACCATTTTAAGGAGAGGAGGAAGCAGCTTGATTGAAGTTAAAAAAGAAATTGTCCATTGTCACCTAACAAGTGTCACAATTCTTCCTGAATCCAAGTTGAACAATCAATTCCACTGCCCTTAAGATTAGGTGACATCCTCCAACCTTTATCATCATCAGGACTGTGGTGAAAATCAAATAAGAAAATGGACCCAAAAAGGATTCTTAGATTCATGTTTCATTGTTGCTATTATGACAAAGTTAACATAGCCTATGTCCTCTCATTCAAGCATTGACTCAGTGGAGAAGGCTAGGTGGGATTGAGAGAAGATATTGGGAAAAGTCAAAGGCTACAACAGGTCCTTTGCAACTGTTCATAACTTCAGGGGAGGCTCTGTAATATAGGGAAAAGAATATTGACCTTGAAATCATAGAAACTCTGATGGGCCACTTACCAGGTGACCTTGAACAAATCATCTATCCTCTCTGGAGTCAGTTTCTCTGTTTGTGAAATAAGGAAATAGGACATAATGGCCTCTAAGTTATATTTCAGATTTAAATTCCATGAATTATGGTCTTCTCTGGGCATGATTTGATTCTTAAGTTTCTTGTAAGATCTGGCTCCCGTGATACAGAACCATGTGCAACACAGTTTGGAATAAAAGCCTGATACAGAATGGGTAGATGAATTAATGAATGAGAAAAACAAGAATTGCAACTTAATTAACTGTATAACAATTTTATATTCATGTTGCCAAAGGATATGATCACATTCTTCCATTTAATATAGGCCCTAATCCCATGAAATGAGTCTCATAAAATAGTTGAAAGCAAGTTATCTAAATGAACTCTTTTGGGTACCAAGGTACTGGTTAACAAAGTGGAAGAGGAATTTCCAAATATAAATTCCATAATTTTCAAAAGTGTTTTTGCCTTCCCAGATATATTACTAGTTCTTTTAGCTTTTTTTGTAATTTCTGAGTAATTAATTTCTAGATTTTGTTTTGTTTTTTATTTTTTATAGTGATGTTATCTTTTTTTAAAGTGCGTTCATTATTCAAACTCATGCAATGAAGTAGGGGCAGAGAGCGCATTTATTCTGAAATAGTTTGTTTAACCAAAACAAAATAGAAAATAAAAACAAAGTAGGCTTCTGTTTACTCTTTGGTTCCTAGGGCTAGTTGTTGGAGACACTTGTAGAATAATAACTGACAAAGACCCTAGAGATTAGGTTATACCTGATAGTCACTATATTTTACAAATGAGGAAACTGGCCAGGAGAGGTGAGGTGATTTGTCCAAGACTACAGAGGGAGTAAGTAGTAGAGTTTGGATATGGTATGCTGGAGATGTAAGACCTATGTTCAAGTCCTGAATCAGATGTTTATTACCTTTATGAACTTGATACTTCACTGTTTCTCATTTTAAAATAAAGGAGGTGATCTAGATGGCATCTGAAGTCCTTAAAATTTTAAAGTCTTGGTCATCTGATCTTAACTCAAGCCTTTAGACTCCAAATTTAACTCTCTTTTGATATTCATAGGACAGCGCAAAACTGCTGAGGTTTCAACGCAATGATATCAAAAACTGTTGTGGTTTCATGATGTGTTGTAGTGGAACCGTCTCAAAGAATTCAGAGTCAGACCACCTCTGTTTCAAGAATAGGCATTTATTGAGATTGATGCCTCTCATGGAGCTGGCCAAGTTCCAAGAAGAACCAGCAACTTCAGAGAAAGCAAGGTGGATTTTTATAGGGTAAAGATACTGATTACACAATCAAAATTTACATAGACTATAGGAATATGATTAATATTAAAATTATTATACATTGAATTATTGTATATATGCAAATATATTGTACATAAAAATATTTTTAAAAGGAGTTAATGGATTAGGTAATGGAGGAGGGTCCCACCTATGATTCAGTGGTTAAACATTCTGGCCATGCTACCCTCCAATTGGCTAGCTATTGTGGTCCTGTCTTGGGTTAGATGGATGAGGTAATTGTGATTAAATAGAAGAGCATACCTGTTCAAATGTGTGGAATGGATCTGGGGGTAGTAGCTAGGTAGAAGCAATGGCTGGGTTTCCATCACATGGACATGCCTGCTGTTTCTGTGGGAACTGAGCCTTCAGGGACATACCTGTTGTTCTAGTGAGCAGTGAGGCATACATGAAGAAATTAAGATATTGGTGAAGGGAGGGTGGAAGGAGTAGGGGACTGGGTAGGTACAGCAGGCCTATAATGAAATTAGACTCCTGGGTCTGGGGGCAGCTCTATTAGGACTCCATCATATTGAATGTTATGGGTAAGAAATGTCCACATAGCTATGATATATCTACTGCTGTTCGGTTGTGTCTGACTCTTTGTGACTCCATTTTTGTGATTTTTTTTTGGCAAAGATGTTGGAATGGTTTGCCATTTCCTTCTCCAGCTCATTTTGCAGATGAGGCAACTGACCAAACAGGGTTAAGTGACTTGGCCACAGTTCCATATCTCATGAGGATCTGAGGCCAGGTTTGAATTCAACCCTTCCTAATTCCAGGTTTGGCTCTCTATCCACTGGGTCTCTTAGTTGTCCTGTATGTTAACTGACTTCAGCGCAAAAATATTCACCAAGGGACACAGTACTTCCAGGGACATTGAAGAGACTTCTGCCTAATTCAGTGAGAAGTGACATTGATAAACATTTTACTTAGATTGGTAGGGCTGCTGTGATTCATGAGTTCCCAGTCATAGGATGAAACATGTATCTTATATTCATGTAGCATTTTAAAGTATACAAAATGGCTTTTGTTACACACAGTAAACAACCTTGCAAAGTAGATATGACAAAAATTATTTCCATTTTATATATGTGGTTACTATGGGTCAGAGAAATGAAATGACTTGCCTCAAGTCCATGTCTTATTAATGTCATGGCTATGATTTAAGTCATAATTTCTCACACCAAATCTATAACTGGTGGACACCTTAGTTGCTTTCTAAATTGTGATAATGACCACATGAGCCATCCTTAAGGTCTTATTAGTTCCCACATGCCCAACTGAATATGTTGCAAAAGGTATGTGTCACCTATGGCAGGAGACATACAACTGTGAGCCCTACTTAGAAGCTGCTGCTTCCTCTTCCCAGTCTTTCATTCTTGTTGTTTTAGAATGAATTATCTTTATGCATTGTGAAGAAGTCCTGTGTAGACAAGACCGACAGCTGAGGACATGATGCAAGATCAAGTAAACTTAATTGTTTCTTTATCCTTCATATGTGCAAGCGTATATTCAGTCATAGTCTCAAGCACAGGGTAGTAACAAACAGGAACCCACATCCTCCAACATTCACTCCTGCATTTACAGGCTCTAGTTAATGCTATTACTAATGATTGATCGCAGGAGGAAGATTTGAATTACTAGGGTAGTGATTAAAATTGTGTTCAGTTCCGGACACCATAATTTAGAAAGGACATTAATAAACCGAGAGGCATCCAGAGAAGGATGTCTAAGGTGCTGAGAGGACTGCAGATTATGCTCTATAGGTTGAAGGAAATAGCAATG
>JAQQSK010016028.1:0-10580 GCA_028658325.1 Potorous gilbertii | reverse complement strand
GGTGCTGATGGAAGGGAGGGCAGTGGGAGGAGGGAGCAATTTGAAGTCAACACTTGGATAGGGACAGGATCAAAAGAGAAAATAGCAACAATGGGGGGCAGGATAGGATGGAGGGAAATATAGTTAGTCTTACACAACACGACTATTATGGAAGTCATTTGCAAAACTACACAGATATGGCCTATATTGCATTGCCTGCCTTCCCAAAAGGAATGGGTGGGGAGGGAGGGATGGGGAGAAGCTGGAACTCAAAGTTTTAGGACCAACTGTTGAGTATTGTTCTTGCTACTAGGAAATAAGAAATACAGGTAATAGGGAATAGAAAATTATCTGGCCCTACAGCACAAAAGAGAAGATGGGGTAAGGGAAGGGAGGGATGAAAGAAGAGACGGCAGATTAGTGATATGGGTAATTAGAATGTTCAATGTATTGGGGAGGGGGGAGGGTATAAATGGGTTGAAAATTTTGAAACCCAAAATCTTGTGAAAATGAATGTAAACCGTTAAATAAATAAATTTATTATTTAAAAAAAGAGAAAAATATGAAAAAAACATAAAATTAAAAAGAATTAGAATATCAGGGCAGTTTTCCTTGATA
Source organism: Potorous gilbertii (assembly GCA_028658325.1). NCBI lineage: Eukaryota > Metazoa > Chordata > Mammalia > Diprotodontia > Potoroidae > Potorous > Potorous gilbertii. The sequence continues at coordinate 9,983 of JAQQSK010016028.1, read as the reverse complement.
TTTTCATGAAAGATGATGTCTTGGCTCTTTTTTTGGTCAAGGCTTTCTGGTAGTCCCATAATTTTTAAATTGTCTCTCCTGGATCTATTTTCCAGGTCACTAGTTTTTCCAATGATATATTTCACATTCTCTTCCATTTTTTCATTCTTTTGGTTTTGTTTTGTGATTTCTTGGTTTCTCATAAAGTCATTAGCCTTCATCTGTTCCATTCTAATTTTTAAAGAACTATTTTTTTTTCAGTAAGCTTTTGAACTTCCTTTTTCATTTGGCTAATTCTGCTTTTTAAAGTATTCTCCTCATTGACTTTTTCAACCTCTTTTGCCAATTGAGTTAGCCTACTTTTAAAGGTTTTATTTTCTTCAGCATGTCTTGGGTGTCCTTTAGCAAGGTGTTGACCCGCTTTTCATGCTTTTCTTGCATCTCTCTCATTTCTCTTCCCAATTTTTCCTCCACTTCTCTTACTTAATTTTCAAAATCAGTTTTGAGCTCTTCCATGGCTTGAGACCATTGAATATTTATTTTGGATATTTGGGATACAGAAGCCTTGACTTTTATGTCTTTCCCTGATGGTAAATTTTGTTCTTCCTCATCAGAAACGATGGGAGAAGATATCTGTTCGCCAAGAAAGTAACCTTCTATAGTCTTATTTTTCCCGCTTTTTTTGGGCATTTTCCCCACCAGTTACTTGACTTCTGGGTCCTTTGTCAAGAGTAGGGTACGCTCTGGGAATCTGTAAAATCTCAGTTCCTCCAAGGTGGCACAATCAAGTGTGTACTGATATGGATGCAGGGAGGGATTTTTGTGTTCAGAATCTTAGCAGAGTTTCCTTTCCACAGCCACTTGGCCTCTAGTTCTGCCAAGCTAGCACTGGGAGGGTGAAGTCAAGCTGTGGGGGCAAGACTACCATTCAGTGCAAAGACAAGACCAGCTCTCTCAGGGCCTCCACACAGGATGGATGCAAGAATCAGCTCCTCAGTGCCCCCAGGGGTTTTTACAATTCAACAATGTATGCGGACTGCTGTCAGGGCTACCGTGAAAACTGCTGCTGCCTGTCCAGTGTGGCCTGTGCAGCTGCAACCTGAGGCCAGAGCTATGGGAAGGCCCTTCTCCCTTTCTGGCCAGCTGAAAAAACCGTCATCACTGGCCTTTGGCGCAAGTGGGTTGAGGAATATGCGATTCTGCTGCTACTGGGACTGGGGATTCTGTGATTGGAGATTCTGCCCCCCGAGGGCTCTTTGTGCTTCGGCCAAGGCTGGGTTCCACTCCAAGTCCGGTGCAACAAACAACAGACTTTTCCCGTGGACCTTTCAGGTCACTTCGGACTGGAAATTTCCTCTACTCTGATGTTCTCCACTTCTGCTGCTGCAAAATTTGTTGAGATTCCCTCTCTACAAGTGTTTTATGGGCTGTATGGGAAGATCCTGCATTTTTGTGTCTTTCTACTCCGCCATCTTGGCTCTGCCCCTAGAATGGTTTTAAAAACATAGAAGGACATGACTTGCACTTGACTTTGTTTTGAGTGAGGGAGGGCTGTGTAGGTCACTAGCCTCACTTTTCCTCCAGAACCATCTGAATCCAGTGACCAAATATTCATCAGAATGACTGGAAATGACCCAGGATGAGACAATTGGGATTAAGTGACTTGCCCAAGGTCACACAGATATTGAGTGTCAAATGTCTGAGGGTATATTTCAATTCAGTTCCTCCTTACTTATGCACTGGTGCTGTTTTCACTGCACCACCTAGCAGCCCCAACATTTGGAATAGTTGCAACTGTGATGACACAATATTCTCATGGCTCATATTGCAGTTGAGTTGAGGGAAGGAGGTGGCAAATAAATCCAGGAGTGAGGTCATCAGATGACAGAACATCATGTGGTATTGGTCACAAGAGCCCTGCTTATCACATATGGGGAATTCTTTTTAGGGATATGATTTTTTTATGCCCTTAGGTTACCTGGGAGCAGCCAAGGGAGGGAAGGACCAATTCAGTCCTTTATTTTTTGTTTCTCTTTCATTTTTATAGTGTTTACTAAAAACAACATATTGTTGAATTCACATTTTTAATCTGTTATCCGTTTCAGTTTTATGGGTAAATTCATACGATCCATATTCTAAACTGTAGTTACTTGTATTTTCTCAGCCTTCCTATTTTTCCTCATTGTCCTTCTCACCCTATTTATCCTATCCATCATCACTCCTCTGCCTTACTTCTACCTTGCCCTCCTATTCCTTAACCTACTCACCCCTCCAAGAGTCTCTCTTTTATCTTCTTCCCTACCCTATCACCTCACCATCCTATTTCTTACTAAATTTAGAAGATTTTTATACACTTCTAGAATATATGTTATTCCCTCTTTAACCCATTCCCAGTGAGAGTAAGGTTGCAGTACTACTTGTCCTCCCCACCACTACTTGCTTCTTCTGAATCAATTTTTCCTTTCATGACTTATTTGTAAGAGATAATTACTCCTTTTTTTCTTTCTCTACAGTTCTTTTAAAATTACCTCATCAGCCACAGCTCAGTTCAAACTTTTCTTTCAAATTACTCAAATAATGATGATAGTCATAAGAGTACTGAAAACATTTTCATATATGAGAAATAAACAATTTGACCTTAATAAATCCCTTATACTTTGTCTTTAATGTTTATGTTTCCTCTGAATCACATATGTCAAATTTTCCAATAAGTCTGCTTTTGTCACAAATGCATGCAAGTCTTTCAGTTTGTTAAATGTCTATTTTTTTCATTCAGTATTATACTTAACCTTGCCAGGTATATTACCCTTTGTCATAACCCCAGCTCTTTTGCTTTACAAAATACAGTATTTCAACACCTGCAATCCTTCAACATGGTTAGTTCATTCTTTACTGCTTACAAACATGTCCATATCTCCCCTATCCTCAAAAAATCCTCACTTCATCGTTCTTATAGATCATCTGTCTTTTATAACTAAAATCCTAGAAAAGCCTTTCTAGAATATGTTCTTCCATTTCCTCTTACCTCATTTTCTTCTTAACGCCTTACAATCCTCCTTTTAACCTCATCATTCCACTTAACCCACTCTCTAAAGTTACCAATGATCTCTTAACTGCCAGATTCAATGGTCTTGTTATTTTTCATTTTCCTTGGCTTCTCTAAAGCCTTTGCTACTGCTGACCATCTTGTCCTTGATAACTTCTACTCTCTAGGCTGTCTTGACATTTCTCTCTCCTGGTCCTCCTCCTATCTACCTGACCATCTGATTGCACCTTCTCAATTTCCTTTGTGAGATTCTCAAGATCGCATCCTCTATCCCTAGATGTCCCACAGTTTTCTCTACTCACTTTATAATATTTCACTAGTTGATCTCATAAGCTCCCATGGATTGAATTACCATTTCTATGTTGATGATTCTCCAATCTACCAATTCTGTCCTAAATTCTCTGCTGAGCTCCAATCTTCCATTTCCAGCTGTCTTTTAGACATCTTGAACTGGACTCAGCAAACATCTTAAAGTCAGTATGTTCAAAACAGGATTCAATTATCAGGGCCTCCTTCCTCGTACAGTTGCTGTATAGAAGGAAATGCCATTTTCCCATCCATCATGTTTGCACCCTAGGAGTGATCCTTAATTCCTGACTATCTCTCACCTTCCACATCCAATCTGTTGCCAAAGTCAATAGATTTTACTTTTGTAACATTTCTTACATATGCCAACTTTTCTTCTCTGATGCTGTCATCACTTTGGTGCAGTCCTTCATCACCTCACCCTTGGCCTACTGCCCAGTGTGCTGGTGGGTGTGGTGACTCTTCCAGCTCCAACCCACCTTCCATTCAGTCACCTGACCATGTCACTCTTTTATTCAATAAATTTTGGTGTCTCCCTCTCACTTCCTGGATCAAATAAATATTTCACTTGGTACTCAAAGTCCTTCACAATCTAACCCCATATCCCTTTTTTCCAGTGTTCTTACACCTCATTCCATGCTGGATATTCCTAGATCCACTGATCCTGCTCTTATTGCCATTCCAGGAAGAAGACTCAGGTCTGGGCATTTTCTCTGGTTTTCTGCCCTGCCCAGAATGCTCTCCCTCCTCATCCCTGCCTTTCCTGACTCCCCTAGCTTCCTTTAATTCCCAGCTAATATCCCATCTTTTTCAAAAAGCCTTATTCAACTCCCTTTGATCCTGATAGCCTCTCTCTTTTAATTACATGCAATTTATCCTGCATAGAGCTTTTTTGTATATATTTCTATTGGCTTTCATCATTAGATTGTGAGCTCCTTGAGGACAGCAATAGGACAAATGCTCCTTGAGAATAAGATCTATCTCATTTTTGCTTTTTTATACCCAGTATTGGCAGGGAGCTTGGCATATTATAGGAGCTTAGTAAGTGGTTTTGTCATTTGTCACTTGTCATTTGGATGTCCAGGTGGTGGCTCCCTAGCCAGTTAAGGGGCTCACCTAGCTCAGGAGTTTGCCTCTTCTGGCTTGATCCTGAACCCAGAGAATTCTCTCTGCTCTCTGTGCTCCCTGTCCTCAGGAAGAAAAAGCTGTACCAGTCTGGGGGCATTTTTCTCCTTTTCTTCATGGTAAATGCCCTAGTTCCCCCAGATCAGATGACCTAGGCCTTGTCTTCAATGGTGGAGCCTCTGCCTCATGCCACCTCTCTGATAGCAGTTTGGTTGACACTGAGGAGGGCCAGGGTATCTGCTTTCTTAGGGTCCTCTTGTCAACTCTTTGCTGAAGCCTAAGGGTTTAGCCTCCTGATTGTGGATGGGGTTGGAGGGAAGGTGCTCAGGTGATCCTAGAATTTCCATAGCCTGCAGTGTGCTTTCCTGACCTGGGGCTTACTAACTGGCATAGTCATGCGAAACAAATTCTCATATTGACCATATCCAAAAGTGTATGGCTCATTCTGTCTTTTAGATCCACTACTATTCTGGCAAGAAAGGCATCTGACAATAGATTTTTTTTTTTTTTTAGTTTATGCTCTGTTTTCCTCATGGAATTAAAAATTTTCAGGTACCAATTTTTGATCCCTTCTAAACTGTTTCTATGTTATTTCTTTGTGAATCTTGCTCCTTGGTCCCTATGTGGCATGCAAAAGCTTTCTCATCTTTGAAGCCCTTGTGACCTTCATAACATTTCTTTACATTCAGAAACTTTCCTGGGAAATTCAAGAACTGAGCCGTGCTTTTGGGCTAAGGACCAATCTGCTGACAAACTGGCTGGGAGGAGTTCAGTGAACCGTTGACTGGCATGATGGATGGCAGGTTATCTCCTTCTCCTGGCTCCATCTTGTCCCCACAGCTGCTCTGCAGAGCTCCTGTCCTGCAGTCAGCTTTTCTCTTCATCTCTCTGCCTCTGTCTCTCTGCCTGGACATGCATGGATATGTGTGCATGTCTCCCGTTGTTTGGTGGCACTCAGGGGAGTTAGGACTGTGCCCTCCTGGCTTTTCAAAGCAGGGGAGAAGCCACGTCTTCTCCTGGCTGAGAAGTCACATGATTCAGGTCTGATAAGGAGCTAGCAGGAGGGCCAGCAGGATTCAGGGTTTCCTTAGAAACAGCCTGGTCACCATGGCAAACAGCAATGGAGACAGGCTGACGTCACCTTCCTGGACCCTGAATTTTTCCTCAGCAGGGACTCCTTAATCTAAAGGGCAGGACTGGCCCCTTCCTAGAGAGCCTATTGGAAGGGAGGGAAGGAGGGAGGGGGGACGAACAAGACGCTAATTTGGGGGCCGCAGTCCCACGTCTCTGGGTAGGGTGGGGCTCTCTCCCCAACGTGCGGAGCACCATCAGATTTGGAGGGGTGGGGGTGCGAGATAGGGGAAGGGGAGGAGGAAGAGATTGGCAGCCTCCAGGGGCAGGCCTGGGGCGGGGGAATGACTAGAGTTTGGTTTCCCTCACCCTCACACGCGGAAGCTGGGTTTGGGGGTGGGAACCTTCATGGAACTAGACCCTCCCAAGACAAAAAGGACTGAGAGGGAAAGGGGCGTACCATGAGACGTCATTCAAAGAGGCAGGGCTTACCTCAGTCATTCTCGGAAAACAGAAGACTGGGATAATGAAGGAGGGGACAGGGTGGGAACTCGGGCTTGAGGCCCGTGAAGTTAGACTATGGGAGGAGGGAGACGTTGGTGGGCGTCAGGCCCAGTTCATGGACGCGGTCCACTTCCCCCTCAACCAGAAGAGGAATAAAGAGGATGAAGAGGCTAGGCTGAGTTCAGGAGGTCCCGGAACTAGAACCCAGTGACCTCGGCTAAGGACCGGAAGTCAAATGGGGGAGCTGGAGAGGGAGAGGAGAGAGGAGGAGGCGTACGGAAAGGGTTATGGGGAGCCCATTCAGAGGAGACAGACCTCCTTCCCTCCTCAGCTGCTTCTCCGTCTCCCTCCCCTACCTGAGCTACCTGGGTCTGAGGGATCTTGAGATCCCGCAACCCGAGGACAGGGCTTCCCTTTCCCTCTGTGCTCCGCCTTCCCCCCCTCCATGGCCCAGAAAGATGGGAGGTTTTTGGGTGGGATGGGGGACGTTCCTTCTCCCTACAGAGCTCCTGACGCCTCGCTCCATCTTCCTTCCCCTCCCCCATCTCCCTCCTCTTTCCCTAACCTCCCCTTCCCAGATGGAGTGAAGCCTCATCCCTCCTGGTCTGGGGGATCCCCAGACCCACTACGCCCAGGAAGCTGCACTGGTCTGGGGGAAGGAGAGAGCCATCTCTTTTCTGTCTGTCTCTCTCCTAAGGGGGCTCCTGCCCCCCTTCTCCCTTTTCCTCCCCCCCTTCTCCCTCTTCCTCCCTCTCCACTACACCTTTCCCTCCTACCCTTTTTTCCCTCTACCCATCTCTTCCCCTCCTCCTTTAGACCTCACAGGTGGGAATACTACTCTCCCAGATGGAGGGAAGCCCTGATCCTGAGTTGAAGGTTCTCTAGATTCCCAGGCCCAGGAAGCCATGGTAGCAGGGGTATGGGGAGGGAGACAGAAGGGCAGGACCTCTCTAAGGAGACAGAGAAAGAGGTCAGAAACAGAAGAGATAGAAACATAAACAAAGATGGAGGAGAGAGAGGCAGAGAGGACAAAAAAAAAACCACTTCAAAAACCAAACAAAAAAAAATTAGACCCATATCTTACTGACCACGAAGCAGTCAAAAAGGATTCCAACTTGGAGACTAAATAATGTCATAACAAAGAACTGGTGTGACAAGGGGCAAATCAGAGAAACAAGATATGACTTTTCCAAACAAAATGACAAAAATGAGAAAACATACCAGAAATTCAGGCAAAGCAATCCCTAAGGTGAAATACACCTTTCTAATCATTTTCATCAATGATAAGGGAAAGCTCACACAGCCAAAACTCCCTTCAGGTTATGACTCCCAAGTGATGTGTCCAAGAGGGATATCTGGAGGGACAGAGGCAGAAGAGGGTTGGGCATCTCTCATGGTCCCTGTGGTCCTCCCTCTCTCAGTGTCCAGCTCCGGTAACAAAAACAATCAGATAAAACTGGGGATGGGGAACAAGAGAGCTGTCTTCTAGTTTTAGAAGTGTAGTTAGAAGGAAGGATTAAATTCGGTCCCAGCAAAGACAATTAGGAACAATGGATGAAAGTTGTAGAGGCAAATTCTGTTATAACATGCAGAATTAATCCCTTACACTTGGCGTTATCCAAGGAAGATGGGGTTGGGAGGCAATGGGTTTCCTGTCATTGTGTGAGGGGTAAATGATGAAACAAAGGCCCAAGATTGCAAGCATATTGATTTTATTGACTCATGCATGCCAACTGTATAACACATGGGACCAGGCCTCCTCAGCTCGGTACTATATCCCGAATACAGAGGGAGACATTTTTATGCATTAAACAAGAACAATTAACAAGATTTAAACCAGGATACAAGATTAGTCAATCTGATTTCTAATTTGAGGAAAGACAATGACAATTCAGACAACCATCCCTGTCATCAAAACTATCAATTTATAGTCTCAAGATTTTTTTACCTCAAATAGTAAAATTTCACTAATCACAGCTTAGGGCTTGAATATTATTAATTTTATTATGTTTCCCTAGCAATTACATTTCATTTATCCTTTATAAACTAAAACAAATTACATTCTGGGATTTCAGACATACAGAGAATATTTGATAGTTGACTCTTATTAATGTATTGAAGTTACATCTTTAAAACACCCTATGTAATTTTGTAATTTTTGTAAGGGATAGCCAAAAATTTTCAAATGAAAACTTACACTTTATTATAGTGAATTTGAATTCTTCTCCTACCCCCAAGAAGGAGTAGGAGAAGGGAATTCTACTTTCTTGGTTCTAGGTTCTCAAACTTCAGTACTTTAGATTTTTCAGCATGTGGTCCCGGGGCTAATAAGATCTCATGATCCCGTTTGAATACAAAGTCTCAAGGGGCCTCACAGACAGGGATATCTTAAACAATCTGTACAACTTTTTCCCCAAACAGTAAATTGTTATTATTATCATCATTATTAAAATTATTATCATTTATTTAAGACAAAATATACACCATTAAATATTTAACAGTTTTCAAATATCTATTTTTTAATCACATTCTTTTAATAGCATCCAGATTAAAAGAGAAGTTATTTAGCTAACAGCATTTCTGATACATTGATTTCTCACAGTATTTCACAATATAAGAAAAATTTTTAGAAACACAATAATAACATACACAATACCATTTATTTAAAACATGAAATAAAACTTATTACCAGTCAGATGATTTCAATTCAGCCAAATACATTTCCAAATTATCCCACATTAAAAAATCATTCATTTTATCATCTTTTGGCATTTTATACTAATCACATTTAAAATCTGATATAGAATTTCCACAATATACAGTCAAAGAAGTAATAAGAATAGTCAACAGTTATATAGTGCTTACCATTTGCCAGTCATTGTGCCAAGCACTTCACAATCATTATATCATTTGATCCTCACAACTACCCTAGAGGTGGGTACCATTATTATTTTCCTCTTTACTGATCCAGAAACTGAGGTAAACAGAGATAATTTGCTTAAGATCACACAGCTAACATTTCTGAGACTGGAGTGTAACTCAGGTTTCCCTGATCCATGCATGTGTCCAGCATTTTTTTCTTTGCATTTGAAGCCACCATTAATAGAACACATTTCACGACATCATAATTTAGTTACAGGACAAATATCAACAAAATCAAATCTAGATTTACAACCACAAAATCAAAATCTCAATTTTCCAGGGCCATTTCGGCACCTGTGCATTAAAATTTAGAGCCCAGAATTAACAATTAGCTCATTTTCACATGTTCAAGGTAGCACTTTCCCCTTTACGTTGAGAGAGACTCCAAGTAGCAGCCTCACATTCCAATCCCCTTGCTTTGGCGCTTACAAGATTCTAAAGGCTGGGGAAGTACGTCCTGCCCAAAATGATCTTTCAGGGTCAGAGTATTGGTATTTCCTAATCATATCCCCAAATGTCTCAATAACTAATATTTATTCCATAGAATTTCTCCTTTGAAATTTAGCACAAAATTTTACAGAACCCCAATACTGTTACCTTTGGGGGTTTCTAAGAGTTTACAAACGTATAGTCTCTTTTTAAGTTTCTTTGGTGAGGGCGGAACAATTCCTCCTCACAGACCCCCTCTTTGATTTAAATCACCCTTTTCATTCCTTCATTAAATTTTACTCATTTTTAAGTTTCTCCTTGATTGAAACAAGTTTTTCTCTTTTCGTGGTCAAGAAAAGGTTAAGAGGCAGCTACCAAATTCAAGATAAATTTAAATGTCAACTGCATACCAATTTTTTTCCTTCCCTTTGGGATTTCTTTCAAAATAGCTGCCTTTTTTCATTACACTAAAACAACAGCTCTATCAAACTTCAGAGAAAAGGTGATTTAAGTGCTTTTTACCCCTGAAACAGAATTCAATTCTTATTTTTCTTTAAAAGAAATTCTACAGAGTGTATCTCAAAATTCAGTAAGATATCTC
>JAQQSK010016027.1:0-10580 GCA_028658325.1 Potorous gilbertii | reverse complement strand
TCTGATAATTTGATTTGTATGGCACTAAGTAAATTACTTTTGGTATAATTGCCACTTTATTATAATAGCTTGGTCCACTCATGAACAATTATGTTTTTTCCCTTACTTAGATCTGACTTTATTTTTTCCCTTACTTAGATCTGACTTTAAAGTGTTTTGTAATTATCTTCATATAGTGCCTGGCAGGTAGTCTCCCAAATATTTATAGAATCTAACTTAGCTTTAAATGAGATTTCTCTTTCTATCTCTTGCTGCTTGGATTTATTAGTAATATTTGGAAATGCAGAAGGTTTGTGTGGGTTTATTTTGTAACCTGCAAATTTACCAAAGTTGTTTATTATTTCAAGTAGTTTTTTACTTGATTTTTTGGGATTCTGTAAGTATATCATCAATCATCTGCAAAGAGTGATAACTTAGTTTATTCTTTGCCTATTCTAATTCCTTCAATTTCTATTCCTTCTCTTATTGCTACAGCTAACATTCCTCGTACCATATTGAATAATAGTAGTGATAATGGGCATCCTTGCTTCTCCCTGATATTATTGGAAATATATCTTGCTTGTCCCCATTGTATATAATGCTTGCTGAAGGTTTTAGGTAGATATTATTTTATGGAAAATTCCATTTATTCTTGTGTTCTCCAGTGTTTTTAATAGAAATGGGTGTTGTGTTGTGTCAAAAGGTTTATCTGCATCTATTAGTTATGTGGTTTCTGTTCATTTCGTTGATGATATGTTCAATAATGCTAATAGGCTTCCTAATATTGAACCAGCCCTGCATTCATGGTATTAATCACATCTGATCATAAGGTATTATTCCCCTGATAAGTTGCTGCATCCCTTTTGCTAAAATATTATTTAAAATTTTTGCATCTATATCCATTAGAGAAATCGTTCTATAATTTTCTTTCTCTGTTTTGGCTCTTCCTGGATTAGGCATCTAAATCATGTTTATATCATGAATAGAATTCTGTTGGACTCTTTCTTCCCCAATTTTCCAAAATACTCTATATAGTATTGGAATTAACTGTTCTTTAAATGTTTGATAGAATTCACTTGTGAATCCAACTGGCCCTGGAGCTTTTTTCCTAGGGGGTGCATTGATAGCTTGTTCAATTTGTTTTTTCTGAGGTGGGGTTATTGAAGTATTCAAATTTCTCTTCTGTTAATGAGGGCAATTTATATCTTTTAAAATAATTATCCATCTCATTTTGATTGTCGAATTTATGGACATACAGTTGGGCAAAATAATTTCTAATTATTGTTTAATTTCCTCCTCATGGGAGGTGCATTCACCCTTTTCGTTTTTGATACTGGTAATTTGGTATTCTTCTTTCTTTTTTTTTAATCAAATTGACCAAATATTTATCAATTTTATTGTTTTTCCATTAAAAATCAACTCTTAGGTTTATTTATTAGTTCAATAGTTTTCTTAATTTCAATATTATTAATTTCTCCTTTGGTTTTAAATATTTTTCATTTGGATTTTACTTGGGGATTTTCAATTTTTTTTGAGCTTTTGCAACTACATGCGCAATTTAGTGATCTCCTCTTTACTTGTTTTATTTGTGTAGGTGCTCAAAGATAGAAAATTTCCCTTTAGAACTGTTTTTGCCGTATCGTTTAAAATTTGGTAGGTTATCTCATTATTGTCATTCTCTTGAATGAAATTGATTGTTTCTATAATTTTTTTTGTTTAGCCCAGTAATTCTTTAGGATTAGATTGTTTAGTTTCCAAGTAGTTTTTGGTTTATATTTTCGTGGCCTTTGAATACATATAAGTTTTATTGCATTATCATCTGAGATGGGTGCAGTGATTATCTCTGCCTTTCTGCACTGGATTATGAGGTTTTATGCCCTAGTACATGGTCAGTTTTGTATATTTGTCATGTACAGTTGAGAATAAGGTGCATTCCCCTCTACTCCCATTCAATTTTCCCCAGAAATTTATTATATCTGTCTTATTCAGGGTTCCATTCATCTCCTTAACTTCTTTCTTCTTTATTTTTATGTTAGTTATATCAAGTGCAGTATGGGGGAGGTTGAGGTTCTCCCACTAATATAGTTTTCTTGTCTATTTTTTCCTGTAACTCCCTTAACTTCTCCTCTAAGAATTTGGATGCTATAACACTTGGAGCATAATGTTTAGTAATGAAATTTACTCATTGTCTATGGTGTCTTTTAACAGGATATAGTTTCCTTTCTTATCTTTTTTGATTAGATCTATTTCTGCTTATGCTTTATCTGAGATTAGAATTGCTACCCCTCCTTTTCTTACATTAGCTGAAGCAAAAAATACTCTGCTCCAACCCTTTACCTTTACCCTGTTTTTATGCCACCATTTCAAATGTATTTTTTGTGGAGACAACATATTGTTGGATTATGTTTTTTAATCCATTCTACTATCCATCTCTGTTTTATGTGAGAGTTCCTTCCATTTATATTCACATTTATGATTATTATGTGTTATATTTCCCTCCATCCCCTTTCCACTTGTTTATGCTTTGAGTTGTCCCTTCTCCCTTCCCATCCATAGTAGAGTTTTAATTTTTGACCACTGACTCCCTCAGTCTTCCCTTCCTTTTTTAAGCCTTCTCTTTTAATCCTCTTTCCCCTTACTTCAGCCTCCCCTACCTTCTATTTCCCCCTTCTCCTCATACTGCCTATAGATCTAATTGTATTTGTATACTTAACTGAGTTTTTTTTACCCTCCTTGAATCCAATCAGATGAGAGTACCTCTCAAACAATACTCGTCTCCCTCCCCTCTTTCCACCTACTGTGAAATATTTTTGTGCCTATTCCTGTGTTGGAATTTATTTTTTTCTCCCACCTTTTCACATCTTCCATTACAATCTCTTCCCACTCTTAGATCACGTTTGTTATCATCACATTACTTAATTCATACCCATTCCCTCTAACTATGTATATCCCTTTTACATTTCATAATAAATATGCAATTCTCAAGATTAACACATATCATCTTTCCTTATAGGAATATAAACAGTTTCCCATACTATGTCACAAGATTTTTCCCCGTTTCCCTTTTTCTGCCTCTCTTGGGATCTGCATTTGAAGATCAAATTTTCTTTTGAGTTTTGACCTTTGCATCAGGAAGGTATGGAAATCCCTAATTTCTTTGAATGTCCTTGCCTGAAATATTATGCTAAACTTTTCTGGGCAATTAATCCTGGGTTGTACTGCCAACTCCTTTGCCTTCTGGAATGTCATATTCCAATTCCTTCCATTTTTTAATGTAGAATCTGCCTGGTCCTTTGTGATCCTGACTTTAGTTTCTCATTATTTGAATTGTTTCTTTCTGGCTGCCTGCAGTCTTTTCTTCACTTGATAGTTCTGCAATTTAGTAACGATATTCCTTGGTGTTGTTGGTATGGGGTCCCTTTCTGGAGGTGAACGATGGATTATTTTGATGACAATTTTGCACTCTGGGTTTAGGACTTCTAGGCAATTTTCCTTGATGATTTCTTAGAGGATATATTCCAGGTTCTTTTTGTAATCATGGCTTTCTGGTAGGTCAATAATCCTTAGATTTTCACTCCTGGATTTATTTTCCAGGTCAGTTGTTTTTCCAGTAAGATATTTTATACTTTCTTCTATCTTCTCATTCTTTTGATTCTGTTTGACTGATTCTTGATGTCTCATAGACTCTTTATCTCCTACTTGCCCGATTGTATTTTTTTATCAAATTGTTTTCTTCAGTTAACTTTTGCAACTCGTTTTCCATCTGTTCAATGTTAATTTTAAGGAGTTATTTTCATCAGGTATATTTTGTACATCTTTTTTTAAGGAGCTGTTCTCTTCAGAGAATTCTTTTTTTCATATTTTAAAAATCATTGGCCATTGTTTCTTCTATTTCTCTAATTTTCTTCTATTTTCTTCCATTTCTCTAATTTGGGTGTCAAAATCCTTCCTGGTCTCTTCCAAAAAGCCTCTTTTTGCTTCAGACCAGTTCATATTCCCTTCTAAAGTTTCAGATGGGAGTACAGTCACAATGCTCACCTCTTTGTTATTTGTGTTTTGGTCCTCGTCGCCATAGAAAAGTTCTATAGTATTTTTTTTCCTGCTCATAATAATAACCCTTTTCTTGACTTTTAAAGTAGATCTCTGCATCCATGGCACAGGGAGCTCTATCCCACAGTTCTTGTGACTAAAACTTGAAGCTTTGTGTGTTGTGGCCTCTGGTTCTTCCAGCTAGAAGCTAAAATGCGCCTTCCCTGGTGCTGAGCTGGCTAGTGTTGGAAAGCAGAGACCAGGTGAGGTCATTTTGGGTTTTTTCCACAGTCACACTGAAGCTATCTTGTTAAGTGTGGGGGAGGAGTTGTCTGGCCATAGGATATCTCCTCTTCTTACCTAGATCATAGGCAAGCAGACATAGGCTTGTCTGCTTCTCTCTCTCTCTCTCTCTCTCTCTCTCTCTCTCTCTCTCTCTCTCTCTCTCTCCTTTAGCACCTGGTTCCAACTTGCCCCTCCAAACTAATTGTATATTATTCCTCTTTATCCACCCTAGATCTACTCAAAGTGATATTCTTTGTTCCTCATACACAACACTCAGGATCCTCTTTGTACATTTATACTAGCTGTCGTCCATGCCTGGCATGTAAACCCTCCTCACATTTGACTTTGAGAATCCTAGGCTTCCTTCAAAGTTTATGTTTATTTATTTACTTTTTGGTTTTCAACATTCATTGCCACAAAATTTTGAGTTCCAATTTTCTTCCCATCTCTCCCTTCCCCCCACCCGAAAATACCATGCATTCTGATAGCCCCTTCCCCCAATCTGCCCTCCCTTCTATTGTATCCCTCCCTTCCCTCTTCTCTCTTTTCTTGTAGGGCAAGATAGATTTCTGTACCCCATTACCTGTATTTCTTATTTCCCAGTTTTATGCTAAAACAATTCACAACATTATTTCCCAAAACTTTGAGTTCCAACTTCTCTCCTTTCCTCCCTTCCCAACCACACCCAATGAGAAGGCAAGCAATTTAATATGAGCTATATATGTGAATTCAGCAAATGACTTCCATAATAGCTATGTTATGTAACACTACATTTCCCTCCACCCTATCGTGCCCCTCATTTATTCTCTTCTCTCCTTTAACCATGTCTCTCCTCAAGTGTTTACTTCTAATTGCTCCCTCCTCCCATTTGCCCTACCTTCTATCATCTCCCCGACCCTGCTTATCTCATTCTCCCCTACTTTCCTGTAGTGTAAGTCAGGTTTTCATAGCAAATTGAGTGTGGGTGTTATTTCTTCCTTGAGCCAAATGTGATGTGAGTAAACTTCACTTTTTGCTTCTCACCTCCCCGCTTTGCTCCTCAATTGAAAAAGCATTTTTTGCCTCTTTTATGAGAGATAATTGACCTTATTCCATTTCTCCTTTTGTTATCCCAATATATTCCTCTCCTACCCCTTAATTTGATTTCTTTAGATATCATTCCTTCCTATTCAAATCACCCTGTGTCTTCTGTCTTTATACAGGTGCATAATCTCTCCTTCTACCGTAATACTGAGAAAAGTTTCAAGAGTTACAAATATCATATTTCCATGTAGGAATGTAAAGAGTTCAAATTTATGATTTCTCTTATGAGTTATCTTTCCTATTTATCTTTTCATGCTTGTCTTGACTCTAATGTTTGAAAATCACATTTTCTGTTCAGCTCTGGTTTATTGATCAAGAATGCTTGAAAGTCCTCTATTTCATTGAATGACCATTTTCTCTTGGAAATATTATACTCAGTTTTTCTGGGTATGTTATTGTTGGTTTTAATCATACTTCCTTTTACTTCTGAAATATCATATCCCAAGCCCTTTGATCCCTTAATGTAGAGGCTGCTAGATTTTTTGTTATCCTGATTGTATTTCCACAATACCCGAATTGTTTCTTTCTGCCTGTTTGCAGTATTTTCTCCTTGTTGTGAGAACTCTAGAATTTGGTTACAATATTCTTAGGAGTTTCTCTTTTCAGATGACTTTCAGGAGGTGATCAGTAGATTTTTCAATATTTATTTTACCCTCTGATTCTAGAATATGGAGGCTGTTTTCCTTGATAATTTAATGAAAGATGATGTCTGAGCTCTTTTTTTGAACATAGCTTTCTGGTAGTCTCATAATTTTTAAATTGTCTCTCCTGGATCTATTTTCCAGGTCAATAGTTTTTCCATTGAGATATTTCACATTATCTTCTATTTTTCATTCTTTTGGTTTTGTTTGACATTTCTTGGCTTCTCATACAGTCAGTAGCTTCCATCTGCTTCATTCTTATTTTTAAAGAATTATTTTCTTCAGTGAGATTTTGTACCTCCTTTTCCAGTTGGCTAATTCTATTTTTTAAGGCATTTTTTCTCCTCATTGACTTTTTGAACTTTTTTGCCAATTGAGTTAGCCTATTTTTAAGGTGGTATTTTCTTCAGCAATTTTTGGGTCTCCTTTAGTAAGCTTTTGACTCACTTTTCATGATTTTCTTGCATTACTCTCATTTCTCTTCCCAATTGTTCCTCCATCTCTCTCACTTGATTTTCAAAATCCTTTTTGAGCCCTTCCATAGACTGAGACCATATCCCATTTGTCTTGGAGGTTTTGAATGCAGAAGTCTTGACTTTTAGATCTTCTGATGGCATGCATTGTTCTTCATCACTGAAAAGAATGGAAGAAAATACTTGTTCACCAGGAAACAAGTCTTCTATAATCTTATTTTCCCCCCCTTTTTGGGTATTTTCCCACCCAGTTACTTGGCTTTTGAGTCCTTTTTCAAGAGGAGGGTATAATCTGTAGACTTGCAAGGACTCAGTGCCTCTATGGTGTCACAATCAAGGAAGAGGAGTTTACTCCTCTCCTGGCCTGCACTCTTGTCTGTGATCAACCAGAAGAACTCTCTTCTGCCCAGGCTCTGCCAGTGAGGTTTCCTCTTCATAGCCTCCACCAGCTTCTCTGCCAGCACTCTTCCTCACCCCAGGACTACCACTCAGATCCAGATCACCAGCTCAGTTTCCCCAAGATCATTCAGCCAAGGGTTCTAAAAATAGACACTGCAGTACCTGCTATGTGGCAGGGCTAGACCACGTTCCCTTCTCACCCAGGTGAGAAAGTTTTCTCACTGACCTTTGAAGCCATCTTTTGTGTTTTGGGGTTGAGCAATCCGGGAAACCTAGCTGCGGCCAGGAATTTCACCCTGAGGCCTGCTCTGGTCCTGTTCCTACAGGTGCAGCGATGCCAAGTCTGGGTTGGGATATGCAAGCTGTGATTTTTTCCACATCCAGTGTAACTGACCTTTCCTGTCAGCTTTCTATGGTGTGTTTGCCTGGAAATCTCTTTCACCGTGTAGTTTTGTGGCTTCTGCTGCTCTAGGACTTCAGTAGAGTAATTTTTTACAGGTGTTTGATGGGCTATGGAGGTGAGGTCTTCTATAGGCCTGTCTTTCTACTCTGCTATCTTGACTCTATCCTCTTCCTTCAAAGTTTAGCTTTCTCCTATGTGATACCTTTGCTGATCATTCTAGCTGCTAATACTTCTTCCTCACATATACTTGGTTTCTTTTTTTTTTAAAATTCACCTCTTTGTATACACACATTATCTCCTATTAAAATATAAGCACTTTGAGGACAACGACTATTTTAATTTTGTTTTTGTAATTCTAAGATGTAGGAAAATTTTTAACATGTAGTAGATTCTTTATTCTGCTTGCTGGTTAATTTTCCTGATTTTTTTTAAATTTAGTATTATATTTTCCCTGGTTACATGTAAAACAATTTTAATATTATTTTTTAAAAGTTTGAGTTCCAAATTCTATACCTTCCTCCCTTCCCACTTCACCTTACCTTAGTGTAGAGAAGCAATATGATATGTTATTCATGTGAGGTCATGCATAATGTTTCCATATTAGTCATAATGTGAAATAAAATATGGACCAAAAGAAATAATCGAAGAAAAGTAAAATTTAAAAAAGTATGCATCAGTTTTATTTTTGGTATAGATAGCCCTTTTCATCACAAGTCTTTCAGATTGTATTGCTTAGACTAACTAAGACATTAATGACTGAAAATATTAAACTATTACTGTTACTTTGTAAACATTGCATTTCACTTTGCATCAGCTCAGGGAATCCTTTTCAGTTTTTCTGAGAGAATCTTGCTCAGTATTTCTTACATCATAATAGTATTCCATCATAATCACATAGCAAATTCTCTCACCCATTTCCTAATTGATAGGCATCACCTCAATTCCCAATTATTTTTCAACCAGAAAAAAGTTATTATAAATATTTTTGTACATATAGGTTCTTTTCCTTTTTGATTTTATCTCTTTTGAGATGCAGACACAGTAGTGGTATTGTTAGTCAAAGGTTTTTGTAGCCCTTTGGGCATAGTTTCAAATTGCTCTACAGAATAGTTGAATCAGTTCACAACTCCACCAATAATGCACTAATGTCTCATTTTTCCCATATTCCCTTAAACACTTGTCATTTACCATCTCTGTCCTATTAATCAATCTAGTAAGTATGAGGTAATATCTCAGAATTGTTTTAATTTTCTTTTAACCAATTAATAGTGAGTTAGAGCATTTTTATATGGCTATAGCTTTGATTACTTCATTTGTAAATGCTGCATACCTTTTAATATTTTATCAGTTGTAAGATAGATATTTTTAATAAATTCAACCCTATGTGTTCTCTACATAAGGCTCTACATAAGGCTTTTATCAGAGAAATTTGTTTCAATTTTTTTTCACAGTAGCGATTGCTAACTGTATTTCCCTTCATTCTTTTCCCTTTATTTATTCTATTCTATTGTTTAACCCTGTCCTTTCCTCAAAAGTATTTTGCTTCTAACTGCCCCCTCTCCAAAACTGCCCTCCCTTCTATCATACCTCTTCACTTCTCTTATCCCCTTCCCCTTCTACTATTTTCTAGTGTAGGATAGATTTCTATACTCAAATGAGTATGTAAGTCATTGCTTCTTTCAGTCAGGTTCGCTAACTCATCCTCACCTCCATCCTCTTTTCCTTCATTGTAAAAGCTTTTCCTTGCCCCCTTTTTTGTAAGATAATGTACCCCATTCTACCTTTCCCTTTCTCTCTCTCCCAGTAACTTCTTTTATTATCTCTTAATTTTATTTTTAGACATCATTCCTTCACATTTAACTCACACATGTCTTCTGCCTATATATAGTTCTAACTGCCAGTAATGAGAAAGTTCTTATGAGTTACATGTATCATCTTCCCATGTAGGAATGTAAATGGTTTAACCTAATTAAGTCCCTTATGATTTCCCTTTCCTGTTTCCTTTTATAATCCTCTTGAATATTGTATTTGAAAGTCAAATTTTCTATTCTTCTCTGATGTTTTCATCACAACTGCTAAAAGTCCTTTATTTTATTGAATATCTATTTTTTCCTCTGAAGAATTATACTCAATTTTGCTGAGTAGATGATTGTTGATTGTAGTTCTAGCTTTTTTGCCCTCAAGACTATCATATTCTCTGATTCTTTAATGTAGAAGCTACTATATCTTGTGTTATCCTGACGATGACTCAGTGACATTTGAATAATTTCTTTTTATTGGCTTGTAATATTTTCTTCTTGTGCTGGGAGCTCTGGAATTTGGCTCTAATATTCCTGGAAGTTTTCATTTCGAGATTCTTTCAGTCAGTAGAGATGTGGATTTTTTCACTTCTATTTTACCTTTGGTTCAATGCTATAATGATAGTTTTATTTGATAATTTCTTAAAAGATATCTAAAGTCCTTTTTTTAATCACAGTTTTTGGTAGTCTAATAATTTTAAATTTTCTCTACTGAGTCTATTTTTCAGATCACTTGTTTTTCCAATGTGATATTTTTTTATACCTTTGCTTTTGTATTATTGTTTCTTGATTTCTCATAGTCATTAGCTTCCACATTTGCTCAATTTTGATTTTAATTGATTATTTTCTTCAGTGAGCTTTTGTACTTCCTCTTCAGTTTGACCAGTTCTACTTTTAAGAAGTTTTGTTTCTGATCAGACCAGGGAGAAGGAGCCAAGATGGCAGAGTAGAAAGATGCACATATGTTAGTTGCAAACCCACAGTCATGGGTTTCCTGTAAAAAGAACTCCCAACAAATTCTGGAGCAGTGGAAGTCACACAGCAACAGAGTGAAGGAGATTTCTGTTCCAGAGAGCCCTGAAAAACTGACCCCAAGGGTCCATCACGCACCAGATGGGGAGTGGAACCCAACCCTACCTTGGCCACGTGGCACCAAGAGGAGCACATCTGAGCAGGCTTCAGGAACGGAATCTCCGGCAGTCGCGAAGGTCCCTCGACCCACAGACGCACAGGTCTGTGAGAGAGACTTCTGGACTGGCTGAGAAGAGAGTGGGGTGTCTCCATAACTCAGGCCCCCTTGGGAGGCAGCAGCAGAGGCAGTGGGCAGCCAGAGGCTCCCGGAGCAGGCAGGTCCTTGGGTCCATTACTGAAGGTCTCCACATAAACCTCCTGAGGGAACTGAGCCTGGGAGGTGGCTCTGCCCCACCTGAGCACAAGAACTTAAGGTCACATTGAATAGCAGCCATGCCCCCCCATGAAAACCCTGAGG
>JAQQSK010016026.1:0-10581 GCA_028658325.1 Potorous gilbertii | reverse complement strand
TCCCATCATTGCTAGACTGTATGTGGAATCATCATTCATTAGGACCTTTAAAATATATCCCTCCTTGATCTAAGGGCTATATTTAGCCTCATTTTAATAACAAGAGGGATTGTGTGAATTGCACTGGAATTTTCTAATGAAAAAATAATAGGAAATGAGATGGGCATCAGGCTTTTTGATTGTTGGCTTATTTACCATGCATTTGTGAACCTGAGGTCTGAAAGTTTTTAAAAGATCATTATTAAAACACTGTGGGGGTATTGTTTTGGCTTCATTTTCAGGGGAGCTGGGGTAGAGGAAGAACAGATTGATGTTTCTGCTGATTGGAAAAATATGGGTTTAATTAAAAAAAAAAACTCTCCCAATCCTTTCAGACTCAATCACTAAGGATCTTTGCTGTGCATTTTCATTAAATCGCCATAAAAATCAGCCTGGCACCCAATATTGTTCTGTTAATTTGGTTTGCTGGGAGTTTTTGTTTCCTTTTTTAATTAATGTATATATTTCTAGTTTTCAACATTCATTTCCTCAAGATTTTGAGTTCCAACTTTTCTCCCCATCTCTCCCCTCCCCCTCCTCAAAACACTGTGCATTCAGATTACTCCTTCCCCCAATCTACCCTCTCTTCTATCACACCCCTCCCTTATCCCTATCTTTTCCCTGTTCTTGTAGGGAGAGATAGATTTCTGTACTCCATTACCTGTATTTCTTATTTCCCAGTTGCATGCAAAAACAATCCTCAATATTCGTTCCTAAACCTTTGAGTTCCAACATCTCTCCCTCCCTCCCTCCCTACATATTCCCACTGTGAAGGCAAGCAATTCAATGTAAGCTATACATGGGTAGCTATGCAAAAGACTTCCATAATAGTCATGTTGTGAAAGACTAACCATATTCCCTCCATCCTATCCAGTCCCCCATTTATTCTGTTCTCTCTTTTGTCCTTGTCCTTCTCCAAAAGTGTCTACTTCTAATTACTCCCTCCTCCCATTTGCCCTCCCTTCTATCATCCCCCCCACAGCCACTTATCCCCCACTTATCCTCTCCTACTTTCCTGTAGTGTAAGCCAAATTGAGTGTGCATGTTATTCCCTCATTAAGCAACATGTGATGGGAATAAGCTTCACATTTTCCCTCTCAACTCCCCCCTTTCCCTTTCATTGAAAAAGCTTTTCCTTATCTCTTTTATGACAGATAATTTGCCCTATTTCATTTCTTCATTTCTCCTCCCAATATGTTCCTCTCTCACCCTTTAATTTTATTTTTTTAGGTATCATCACTTCCTATTCAACTCACCCTGTGCCCTTTGTCGATATGTATATAATTCCTGCAACTACCCAAATACTGATAAAAGTGTCAAGAGTTACATATATTATCTTTCAATGTAGGAATATAAACATTTCAACTTTAGACTCTTATGATTTCTCTTTCCTATTTACCTTTTCATGTTTCTCTTGATTCTTGTATTTGAAAGTCAAATTTTCTATTCAGCTCTGGTCTTTTCATCAAGAATATTTGAAAGTCCTCTATTTCATTGAATGATCATTTTCCCCCTGAAGTATTATACTCATTTTTCCTGGACAGGTGATTCTTGGTTTTAATCTTTGTTCCTTTGACTTCTTTAATATCATATTCCAAGCCCTTTGATCCCTTAATATAGAAGCTGCTAGATCTTGTGTTATCCTGATTGTATTTCCACAATACTTGAATTGTTTCTTTCTGGCTGCTTGCAATATTTTCTCCTTGACCTTAGAACTCTGAAATTTGGCCACAATGTTACTAGGAATTTTTCTTTTTGGATCTCTTTCAGGTGGTGGTTGGTGGATTCTTTCAATATTTATTTTACCCTCTGGTTCTAGAATACCAGGGCAGTTTTCCGTGATAATTTCATGAAAGATGATGTCTAGGCTCTTTTTTTCATCGTGGCTTTCAGGTAACCCCATAATTTTTAAATTGTCTCTCCTGGATCTATTTTCCAGGTCAGTTGTTTTTCCAGTGAAATATTTCACATTGTCTTTTTACTCTTTTGGTTTTGTTTTGTAAATTCTTGGTTTCTCATAAAGTCATTGGCTTCCATCTGCTCTATTTTTATTTTTTAAAGAACTATTTTCTTCAGTGAGTTTTTTGAACCTCTTTTTCCATTTGGCTAATTCTGCTTTTTAAAACATTTTTCTTCTCATTGGCTTTTTGGACCTTTTTTGTCGTTTGGGTTACTGTATTTTTAAAGGTGTTATTTTCTTCAGCATTTTTTTGGGTCTCCTTTAGCAAGCTGTTGACTCACTTTTCATGATATTCTTGCATCACTCTCATTTCTCTCCCCAGTTTTTCCTCCACTTCTCTTACTTGACTTTCAAAATCTCTTTTGAGCTCTTCCATGGCATGAGACCACTGCAAATTTATTTTGGAGGTTTTGGATGAAGAAGCCTTGACTTTGGTGTCTTCCTTTGTTCTTCCTCATCTGAAAAGATGGAGGAAAATACCTGTTCACCAAGAAAGTAACCTTCAATAGTCTTATTGATTTCCCTTTTTGGGCATCTTCCTAGTCAGTTACTTGACTTTTGAGTCCTTTGTCAAGTGGAGGGTATACTCTAGGCACCTATAAGTTCTCAGTTCCTCCAAGATGGCACAATCAAGGGAGAGCAGTTTACTCCTCTCCTGGCCTTCACTCTGGTCTGAGAGCAACCACAAGCTTTTCTGCCCAGGATCTGGGAGCAGAATTCCCTCTCCACAACCACCTCCAGCTCCACCACAACAGTGCTCCTCCTTACCCCAAGATTGCCACTCAGGGCTGAGATCCAAATCAGTGGCTCAATTCCCCGAGGGTCTTTAGGCTGAGGGCTCCAAAAATAGATGCTGGTGCTGCAGTGGCTGCAGCCATATGGGGCTGGGGTACGTCTCTGCTCCCTTCTCACCCAGGTGGAAGAGCTTCCTCACTGACCTTTGAAACTCTCTCTAACGTTTGTGGGTTGAGGAATCTAGTAATGGCAGCTGCTACCTGGGATTCTGCACCCTAAAACCTGCTCCCATCCTGTCCCTGCCACACCAAGACTGGGCTGCGCTCCATGGGCTGAGCTCCACTGAACCCTGTGTGACAGACCTTTCCTGTTGGCCTTCCAGGCTGCCTTGGGCTGGAAATCTCCTTCACTCTGTCACTCTTTGGCTTCTGCTGCTCCAGAATTTGTTTTGAATCATTGTTACAAGTATTTTATGGGCTTTTTTGGTAGAGGTATAGCAGGTCTATCCTTCTACTCCACCATAATCTTTTTTAAGATGTAGCTGTTTGGAATAGGGAAGTAGAAGTATGGAGCAATAGGCACTGGAACAGGAGGCTTATTCTCATTTGTTTTGTTTCACTCTGGTGAAACCTGGCTTCCAAAGGCATGACAAACTAGGTGGCTGGCTTAGTGAATAGTGTTGAACTTGGAGTCAGAAAGGCCTGAGTTCAAATCCTACTTCAGACACTTACTATGCAAATACCTTAAATGCTCTGGGAAGCCCTTTCCCCATGTGTAAAAGGGGACACTAGCACCCACCTCCCAGGGTTTCTGGTGAAGATCAGATGAGGTAATGTTTGTGTTTTGCAGGCTTTAAAGCACTCCATGAAAGGTGGCTGTCAATATGATCTTCATTCACTTGAAACCAGTCTCTCCATAAATGGTAATGATCTCTTAATTGCCAAATCTAATGGTCTTTTCTCCATAGTCTTTGATATTGTTGACCATCCTCTGCAAATGGCTACTCTCTTCTCTTTTTCTTTCCAGGTCAACCACACGGGTGCTTTCTAGGGTCTGTCCTGGGCCTTCTTTTTCTTTTCTTGAGTCTAAACCATCTCACATGGTGATCTCATGAGCCCCTTGGGTCTATCTACATTCCCACATCTAGGTCTTCACTTTTTTAGGCCCTGTGAAACCTAGATGTGCCTTAGGCATCTGAAACTCAGCATGTCTAAGGCAGAACTCATCATCTCTCCATCATACAATTTCCTCCTTCCCCCTTTGCTCTTATTGTCAAAAGCGCACCACATTCCTCCTAGTCATCCAGGTCCACAGCTTCATTGCCATGCTCACCATCTCTCCTGCAGTCCACTCACACAGTCCAATGTGTTTCCAAGGTCTATCTTTTCTACCTCCATGACACCTCTCATGTGTACATTCACCCCCTTCTCTGCACTCACACAGCTATCAATCTCATCCCCTCACCCCAACATCTCAGGCTACTGCAGCAGCCTTGTGCTTGGCCTCCCTGCCTTAAGTCTGTCATCATCCCACTCTGTCCTCCCATCTGTCAGCTGCCCAAAGCATCATCCTCAATTTTGGGTTGGTCTGTCCAGGTCTCCATCAGTTCTTTGAACAGTGCTTGTATGTAATAGGTGTTTAAGGAATGTCTGTTAAAGAAAGGCCCCATATATACCATAATATAGCAACACTTTGTGGTAGCAAGAAAATTAATGGAGAGTGGAAATGACATATCTATTGATTTGGAAATAGTTAAACAAATTATGGTGTATGAATGTCATAAATATTCCTTGTAAGAACTGATCGATTTAGGAATGCAGAGAAAGAGAAGCCACATGAGCTAATGCAGACAGAGGTTTGCCAAATGAGAATATTGACCCCATAACTATGATGAAATGAACATACATGAAATAAATCAAAGCCCAACATTGAGTACTTATCATTAAGTAATGATAAAGGCAGCCTAGGGAATAGAGAGATTGACAGAGATTTGAAATCAAAAAGACTTGGGTTCAGAGTATGCCTTAGACACTGGTTATGTGACACTCAGCAAGTTGTTGACTCAGTTTTCTCATCTGTAAAAGTAAGAGAATGGACTGGCTAACCTTTGAAGTCTTTTCCTGCTCTAAATCTGCATTCCTGTGTGACAGCCAACCTTGGCCCCAGGAAAGAGATGAGCTCCTCAGCACCCTTCTTTCTTGGTAAATGACTGAGTGCCTAAAGGTCCACAATATGACATACAGTGTTTTTGGTCACCTTGTCAGTTGGTTTTGTGTAGCTATAATTCTTTGTTTCCATGGAGGGCTCATTTGGCAGTGGAGATGAGGACATTATGTGCAGAAATGACTGTTCTATAAACCCAAGACAGCAGTAAAGCCTCTGTATAAAAATGGAGGAAAAACAGAGATTGAACGAGGTGCTCTCTAAGGCCGGAGTTGCCTATCTAGGAGCCCTGAGAGTAATGTTATAAGGGGTACTTTTTCAGTAAATAGGAAAGAAAGAAGAGACTATTTAATGAAAGAAACTGCTTTGTTGTGCATGGCTCAGACAGTTTATTTCTTTGTGTAACACTGCCACATCACATGTGGCTATTTTGTGGATATGCTTGAGATATGTATACATATACATATACATATATATATATATATATATATATATATATAAAATGGCTTTAGACAAACCTCAAGAGATGAGTCTTGTGGAATTATCAGATCCTTCTGTGATTTCATCTCAGTTCATTCTCAGAAAGAAGCATTTAGAAAAGTTTACTGTCTATGTAGATTGCTTGTGCTGGAAAAAATAGTTTTTTTTGTGAATTGACTATTTCTTCTCTGGCTAGGAATACTTGGAGGCATTGAACAGAGGGCATTTACTATAAACCCTATCTAGTATTAGCTATGTCCTAGAATACATAATTTCTTAAAAGACAATTTAAAAAAATTATGATTCAGGGAGTTGAAGACAGCACTGAAGGGTTGGAGGGCATGGTGGGAATGTGGCCCAATGGGCATGGGAAGGGTCTTTAGTTTGTTTTTCAAAGTAAAAGATGGAGCAATACATGTGCTCATTATCTACTTGGATACTCCCAGAACTCACTTAGCCTCAACTACCTGTGAAAGTGACTGAGTACAGAATTTCCACCAAGTTGCAGTGACTGTAGTGCAAACTCTAGTAACTTTGTCACCTTTAAAATCTGTGACATTTTCACATGTTTTTAAAAGGAGAATAGCCATCTTCTCCAATATATAACTTTCCAAAGTCTCAGTATCTTGTCTTTGAATTATTTTATTGTTCTCTGTAGTGTCCTAATTACTCTCTGGCTCAATTGGCCCTGCTCACTCTGAACAAGAAGGGGAATGTTGGGACACATGCAGCCACAGTGATGGATCACTCTCCTGTCCTGCAGCCTGGGAGTTTGCATTCAGTTCAGTAAGTCTTCCTTAATCACTTAGAGGGCAAGGCACTCCAAAGGAGCTCCCTCCACCTAAACTTTCCTCAGCTTTCTCTCACCTCCTCATGACTGGAGTATTCCAAGGTACCTGAGGTCCTCTTATTTTATATTGGTTGTAAGAGGCTCCAGCTCCCTTTGTCTACCCCAGTATAAAACTCCACTCCCACTGATGCCTGCGGCCCATCTGGTAGCACAGCCTCATCTGGACAAAGTGGACTTCCTGGAAGCACCTCTGAATTGTGGTTTGTATGTTATTCAATATAGTTTATAATTGGAACAACTCCGTGTGAAAACATGTTCCTTAGAATCACTAATTTAACTAGCCCAAATGAACTTGGAAAGCCTCAGAGATCCTTGATTACCATGGTTATTCTCATTCATGGGCCTCTTCAAAAGGCATGATTTCAGTGTGACTTTGTTATATTAGATGATGTCACTGTATGTTAGTGAATGGGGTATGGATTGGGGAGTCCATTGCCACAGAAAACCCCTTCTGCCAATACGTCTGTACCTTCACCCTGCTACTTCACAGTATGAGCTCAGAGAGCCAGCATGGGGCAAGAGCAGGACTGTGTCAGACCTTCCTATTTTCAAGGCTAGCTCTCTCGCTACTACTCCTTGCTGCCTTTCAGTTGCCTGTTAGGGACATTAAAAATGAATTCATTATACCTTCCTCTTCCTGAATTCAGGAGCCATTCTACAGCAGAACTACAGTTTATCAACAACATTTTCAACCTGAGTATTTAAAAGTTGCTATGAAACAAGGAAAGTGATGAGACAGTGCTATCCTCAAGCCAGGAAGACCTGAGTTCGAGATCCTGCTCAGACCATTCTGTTCATGTGACTCTGGCCTAAGCCCTTAAACCTCTCAGTGCTCCCTGGTAACCTTAAGACCCTGAAGTTGCATACCAGTTGCTGATTTATTATTGCTTACTTACCAGGCCTGCCCTTTACCAATGAAGGCTTATATTTAGGCTAAAAGAAAATGAAGTCCCCAAAATCCCAAATCTTTCAGTCTTTATTTTTCATCTGGACTGATATTTAATAATATTCTGAAATCAGTTAGCATTGCTTAGTATTTATTAATTGGATAAAGAAACAGCTCCCTTAGAAATGCAGCACTTTCTGTTCCATTCAAATACTCAGTGGGCTGATAACTAACCCTTAAAATGGCTTCATTTTCTCTTTTCACTGACCCATAGTGCAGACGTTTTCCTTGTTCTTGACTTTCTGCTGTTTTCCACAATTGGAGCCTATATTTTTTGAAGGTTTGTTTTTTTTTAAACTCCCCTCAAGGTCAGATATCACCAGCATCTATGAGAATTATTGACAGTGAAGACCCTGAACCAGTCTCTTAAGTCACAACCTGCTCAGGGGTAAAAATCTTGAAATCATTTTATCTATAACACAATTGCCATTAAAGCTTTTAGCTGACAACAGATATAAAGTGCCTACCACCATGTCCCAAATATTTTACCAATTTTGGAGTTGTTTTGAATGGGATTTCCATTATTATTATTTCCTTTTTATATCCTTATCGTTGATTTTTGTGGGTTTATTTGGTAGTCATGATTCAAATCATAGCAAAACCCTATAAGGAAATAAAAAGATGTGGTCTTGCTATCATGTAGACTTCAGTCTAGCAGGAACATATGATGTGTGTGTATAACTTTTTAAAATCAGATGTAGAATTGACAGTGAATACAGAAAAGTGATACACAAAGTTGGTGATGGACAAGATCCAGGAGCACTAATGTTAGGGACATCAAAAGAATGACATAAAGGATGTCAGATCTTGGAAGATGGGAAGAATTTCAGAGACAAGAGGAAGGCTTGCTTCTCTAAAAACCATACATTGATCCTGTATTTTCTATAAATGTATTCTATATTTCTTATAACGACCTAAGCCTCTTCTTTATCTCTGAAGAGGCTCATGAGTTCAAAAGTTCAGTCTTCCTCTCTCTCAAGGTAGATGCCAAAGTAATTAAAGAAAAACTGAGCTAGCTTTAAGATTCAATACTCTCATAAAACATTTTAATTCTAGGGGAATTGTTATCTAAAATCACTTTGTGCCAAGAAACTTGTTATCCCTCATAACTTTAACTCCCAAGAAACTTTGTGACATGTGTCTGCTATCCTTAGGGCCAGGTCAGCTTGCATGCTCTCATCTGCTTATCCTTGCCCAAAAAAACGTAGCTCATCCTCAGGACCTGGAAAACCTGGTGCACTAACAATGGCATTGGGGTACAGCTGGGTACCATAAGCCAATAAAGTATTCCTCTAATAAAGAGGTGGTTTTGGTCTCATATGTGTAAGCCCACTTTCCTTAATGTAGCCAATAATAAATCCTCACCCCCTGATTCTACCAACCCTAAAACAAATTGTATCATTTCCTTACCTGCCCTGTTCTGTTCTTTTTCTATGCTCATAAAAAAGAGCTAAGTCTCCATCTTGGAGGTATCCATTGACCTAATACTTTATTACCAGGTTTGCATCCTGCTAATAAGCTATTACATTTTGCCTGAAGAAAATGTTCCTCAGTCTACCTTTGTGAGAATTTCACTCATGAAACTTCAGAGACCTAAGGAAAGGACAAGTAGTTTGGAAAATATATCCCTCATCCTAAAATCCTGATATTGTGTTTGTTGGCAACTGCTCTGTATCTCTTCTCCCTTTCTTAGCTAAACTGTTTGAAAAAGCCCCTACATTTTTGCTCTCACTTTCTTGTGTAAGCCCTCTGCAATATGACTTTTCACCTGATCACTCAATTGAGACCACACTCCAAAGTTAACAATGGCATTTTTCTTTTTAAAATATATTTTATTAATTTTTTTAACATCACCAGAATTTTTTACATCACCAGTATCCTGCCAGCTTTCTCCCAGAGGGCCATCCTATGTAGTAGAATATTAAAAAAAAAAAACCAGGAAGACACATAAGTAAAAGTAATCAAAAAAATATTTAAATATATGCCGTATTCCATGTGTTAGCTTCTGCCCCCACAAGAGGAGTAAATAATGGGGCATTCTCAAATCTCTTCTTTGAGGGGTCATGCTTTTTCTATGTAATTTTGTAACATTAAGTTTTTCTTTTAATTTACATTGTTGTAATCATTATATGTGTTTTCTTGGCTCTGTTGACTTCATTCTTTATCACTTCATAGAGACTTTCCTAGGTTTCTCTTTATTCGTGATATTCATCATTTCTTACAATGCAATAAATTCCGATCCATTCATGAACCACAATTTGCTTAGCCATTCCCCACCTGATGAACATATTTCAATATATGTTTCTCATGTTAGTGTTTGGTAGCATCCTTTCTTAGGATTAATAGTTTACATGATTTTCTGGAAAACTATTCTTTTCCTTTGGCCATCTATCTACTGGGGGAATACTTCTTGGTTTTTTATACAAATCCAGGTGAAAGAGGAGTGCAAGCATACTAGTACATGTATGTATGCATGTACAACTGCATAGGAACATCCATCTATCTACACCCCCACACACACTTGTTCAGTAGGTAAGCTGTGCTCATTTCCACTTATATGTGGGTGCTGTTTATATATCTTGAATGCTGGAGTTTTAACTGAGAAATTTGATAGATTTCCCCCTTGTCCATTCAACCTATTCCTTTCTTATCCTAGATATATTAATCTTCCTTGAGTGGAAGCTTTTCAGTTTCATGTAATTAGTTACCTCTTTTATCTTTCATAATTGCCTCTATGTTTGTTTGCTTAAGAATACATCTCCTACCCGTAGTTCTGAGAGGTATATGACCCACTTCTCTTTTTTTACTGCAGCATGAGCTTTAATATTTAAGTTGTATCCATGTAGAATTGATTGTGGAATATAACAAGCTATTGCTCTAAGCCTTACTTTGGCCAAAACATTCTCCAGTTTTCCAGTACCAAATTGTGTTCCTCAATAACTTAGGTTTTCCAGTTCAAGGATTGTTTCCTCTGGATTCCCATCACTTAGCTCAAGGCCTAGCCCATATAGTAGCTGCTTAGTAAATGCCTGTTGACCAATTACTTGCTTTGAGGAACATAGATAACAGTCTCATTGTCTCCTTATGGTCTGAAGAGACATTTCAGCTTCCTGAAAGGTTTAGGTTGTTTCACGGCTGTCTTATAGTACCATATAACTTATTTCAGGGGATCTTTTTCAAGTAGATACGTCTACCTGATGATCCTGTGAAAGTGAATAAAGCTGCAGCTCAAACACTAAAAACATATGTAGATATATATATGCTTACCCAAAAAATTATCTAAGGTTAGGAACAGAAGTTTTAGGGTGAAAAGAGTCAAAATCTCTACTTAAAATCTCTACTTACTGTTTCTCAGGAAAGGCTCTGGGTGAAGAAATCTTACCATGAGTGATTGAAGGAATCAGTTTC
>JAQQSK010016025.1:0-10581 GCA_028658325.1 Potorous gilbertii | reverse complement strand
GAATTAATTAATTGACTAATTAATTAATCATCTCTGGCAGATTTATGCCTGAAACACAAGGTACATAATTTTTCTTCTACTATATAATTTGCATTATCAAATCTTTTAGGTTTGGTTTCACTTACATTGATATAATAGTTATTTTTTAACTCACTCTCTTGGTTCTGCTTTCTTGACTCTGTATCAGTTCATAGAAATCTACCTATTTTTCCAAACTGAATAATCATCATTTGTACTGCATTATAATAATCCATCATATTCCTATTACAGAGGAAAGTCAACCATTCTCCTGTTAGTGGGAACCTGCTTTATTTTCAGTTTTGGTCTGTTACAAAAATTGCTACTCTAAATATCATGATATATCTGGGTCTTTCTGTATTTGACTTCCTTGGAAATATTTGCCTAGTGGTAGGATTTTTCGAGTATTAAGATATGAGCAGCTTAGTTACTTTGCTCACATAATTCCAAAATCTTTTCCAGAACAATTGAACCAATTTACATTTCTCCTAACAGGATATTCCTGTGTCTATCTTCCCACAGTCTCTCCAGCTCTGGCTATTTTAATCTTTCATAGTCTTTTCACAGAGGCAGCATAGCCTAATGCAGGGGTCTCAAAACTTTTTTGATCATTTACCCTCATAAATAATTCTAGATATATATGATTATGCATTACCCACATGCATATATTTACTTATTTATAAATCATATATATATATATTTCTGTGCTTGTGTGTTTAATATAAAAGTTATATAAAATAATATTTTAGTTGGATAAGATAAAGAGGAAATATTATTTGATCCTAGAGGCAATTGGGAGCCATTGGAACTCGTCAAATCGGGAAATGACATGTTACATTACTTGAACTATAGGAAAATCACTTTGGAAGCTGTGTGGAGGACAAATTGAAGTGGCCAGAGTCTTGAGGCAGGGAGACCAATCAGTACTTTGTGACAATAGTCCAAGTAAGAAGTGATAATAGCCTGAACTAGGGGTGATGGCTCTGTGAGTAGAAAGAAGGGGAAATATTCAAAAGATACAGAAGTAGAGTTGACAAGACTTGACACCTGTTTGGATATGTGGATATTGGATGAGGGAAAATGAGGGTTTGAAAATGACACTAAGATTGTGAGAACTTGGATGAGTGGAAGTATGATAATACTCTCCATAATAATAGGGAAATTTGAAGATAGGTTGTTTGGCAAGAAAAGTTAGTGTAATGGTATCTATAATCCAAATCACAAACCATGCTGCATGATTATTCACCGTGTAAATCACTCCATAACTCTCAAAAGGAAAAAGGGAAACAATCCCTACTATTTGGTCAATGCTCCCAAATAAAGAGTGCTGGGGAGCACTTCTACAACCCCAAGGTGATCTAGGGGTCAGGGCTTGGAGGAGAACCTTCCAAATGGTCCCGCACAGCTATTATGAGTATTAGTTAGTTTAGGTTATTACTGCCCTAAGGGGCATATGCCTAATTCATAAGTGGAGGGGGGAATTTACACAGCAGAGGGAGACAGCAGACTGGAGAAGTATGTGGGGGGGCGACATGGATATATGTGTTGTAGACAAATCCCTTGATTGGCTATCATAGCAAGGGTGGGATAGAGCCAGTCTTCTCATGCTTTGACTTTGATCATATACCCCTTAAGGTCAGGCTGTACCTTCCCTGGGCCCCTGTGGCCCTAACAGCGCAGACCTCAGCTCACATTTTTCCTCTGACTTCTAGTACTCGTGTGATGCTGGGAAAGCCAGCTAATCTTTATGGGCCTCATACAGCCCCCTAGGTCTTTCCTTTATAGGTTACAGTCTGCATTGGTGAACAGAATTTTCTGTGCTAAAGGAAACTTTATATGTATCCTTTTGTCATTTTGATGGGTAAGAATGGAAACATCAGAAGTGTTTTAATTTGCATCTTTTATTATTAGTGATTTGGAGCATTTTTCATATGG
This sequence comes from Potorous gilbertii, assembly GCA_028658325.1. Classification (NCBI taxonomy): domain Eukaryota; kingdom Metazoa; phylum Chordata; class Mammalia; order Diprotodontia; family Potoroidae; genus Potorous; species Potorous gilbertii. The sequence continues at coordinate 8,628 of JAQQSK010016025.1, read as the reverse complement.
TTATTGATAGTTTATATTTCTTCTTTTGAAAACTCTTCATTTCCTTTACCCACTTTTCCCTTTTCCTGGGAATTTTGCTAGATTGCATCTTTGGGTACTCTAGGCATGCTCTACGATAAGCAAACAGACATGTAAATTTATTAGAAATAAGTAAACATGCTTGCAGAATATCTCACTTTACAAAAGAATGCATGGCAAAATTTCTTGAAACTGTAAGTTCCCCTAATTAATTTCATATTAGGATTTCATTCACAAAATTGAGATAATTATGTAACTATTATATTGAGGTAATTATTATAACACAATCATGGTATGAAGCAAAGAACATATACCAGACCCTCATAGGTATTTCTGTGGTAGCAGTCAGTCATTAACAACTAATGTTAACATATATGAGGAGTCAGAGTGTCCTTCTTTTCCATCAGTGCCAGTTTCTCTGGAGCTTACCTGTTGGCTCCTACATGTCTAGTTCTTAATTCCTTTACAGTATATACATAAGAGCTCTCCACCTGCTACACTCTCATGGTTCGCTATGTCACTGAGAGATTTCTAGTTATAAAAAGTATTCCCTGTACTAAGAAATGATTTATGAACTTGAAATGATGAATTGGTCTCCTGTTTGATAGCCAAAGGAGTCTATTTAACTGCCTTTATACACCACTAGTGATTAATCATGATGATATAACAAATTACTGGACAGGAAGAGGCCGTTTTCCACAACAAGTTTGTCCTCAATTGATTTCCAGCTCAACTTTATCTTGGTAGCCTTTATTCTTCCCTTACATAGCATTAAAAGACCGTATTAGCTAGCAAATCTCATTTGTACAGGATGCAGTATTTGCTTTGCACACTTTAACAATAGTAATATCATAGAGAAGCAACTAGGTGGTGCCATGAATGGTGATGGTGACGATGACGGCGACGACGGCGACGACGATGAGGATGATGATGATGATGCAACTAGGTGGTGCCATGAATGGTGATGGTGATGATGACGACGATGGCGACGACGACAACAACGATGAAGATGATGATGACAACCAGTATTTATATAGTGCTTTAATATTTGTAAAGCACTTTTTCAGCATCTCATTTTATCCTCCGAACAACTCTGGGAGGTAGTTATGATTATTATTCCCATTTTATAGATTACATTGAGATAAAATCTGCCTCACAGCAACTTGCATCCATGGCTTCTTGGTTTAGCAACCAAATAGAGTAAGTCACATCCTTCTTCTAAATGGCAGCCCTGGAAATCAGCTCTCCTGCTCCCATCTCTGGGCTCCATGTCCCCAGTTCCTTCAATGGATAACACCTCACCATTCCACTCACTCTCCTCTGGACACACAAGCTCATCAATGTCCTTTCTAAACTGTGTTGCCCCAAAATAAACACACTATTCCAGATGTGATCTGACCTATCTTTCTAGGCATTATACCTTTCTTAATGCATCATCATCATCATCATCATTATTAATAACATTTACATAGCACTTTAATGTTTCTGAAGCACTTCATATATGTTCTTTTATTTTATTTTCATGACAATCTTCAGAAGTGGGTGCTATATCCTCATTTTACAGCTGACAAAAGTAAGGTGAATTGCTCTCTTCATTTACTTCTCAAACTTCTCTTAATCATAGTATTTCCTCATTTTTTATTGTATTGTTTTTTTCTATTCAATCACGTTTTCTCCCTTACTTTCTTAGATTTGGATTTTGTGCTTTCCAGGTCCCTTCTGACGTGCTTAAGTGGATTGCGTTGGCCTTATTGCCCCCACCCCTCTGTAGTTTAAATGCCATTGCCAGTCTAGCTAGGGTAGCTCCCCACCCTCTGTCTTAATGCCTGTCTTTCGTTATCGGTTTCCGGGTGATCCACTGTGTTTTCTGTCTTTGGTTATTGTGTTCTTCTCCTTGAATAGTCATCCACTGAGAGCTAGCACCATCTCCTCCCATGGCCCTCATAGTCACCATTGGGATATTGATGATCATGGTGGTCTTGGGCCTAAGACCTGCACAGCTTCTCTGACCGTGGTGACCATCCTGCTTTGATTCTCAGTGCTCTGAGGCCTGCACAGCTTGACCTTTCTCTCTTTCTCCCTCTCTTCCTTCCTTTCCTTCCTTCTTCTTTTCTCTCCTTCCTTTCTCCTCTTTTCCCCCTCCCCCCATGAACTCCTTGGACTGCTTCTGTTACTTTCTTCTGATAGTATCAGAATCAGGTCCCAGATGACTGGTGCTTGTAGGCTTTTGTGGACCCCATATTCAGAGCCACAGCTGGTTTCAAGGTGACAACTGACCCTGACAAGTGATTCTTTGCCCGTTTCCTCTCCTGTCTTCCATGGGATACCCACCTGCTTATGAAATTCCTAGCTGGATTCTCTGGTGTTACCCCTCTCTCTACCCTTACCAGCTTCTCCATTTACCTGAACTTGAACTGATTTCACTGGTGCAGACCCTCTATTGACCTCCACTTGCTTCTGACCACATTTTCACATGATCTTAGAGTAAAGGGAGAAACTTGCTCAACTTTCTTTTTCATCGGTTTTTCTGGAACCATTTTCAGGTCTACGTGGGAGAACCAAGTTTCTCTACAACCTTTCACATTGCCATTTTAGGTGCAGGTTCAACTCCTCCTTTAGAAATGATTATTAAAAATTAATAACAACTACCATTTATATAGTACCTACAATGTTCCAACCACTCTGTTAAGTGCTTTACAAATATTATCTCATTTGTTCTTTACAACAACCCTAGAAGATAACTGCAAATATTACCTCCATTTTACAGTTGAGGACGTTGAGACAAATAGAGATTAAGAGACTTGACTAAGGTCATACAGACAGTTGGAGTTTTGGGTTGGATTTGAACTCATGCCTTTTGGACTACAGACCTAGTGCTCTATCCACTCTGGTTAGTTGCCTCTATGGTAAACCAAATTTAAGAATTTTTTCATGTTAATGTGCTGCTTGTAAATAATTAAGAATTGACTAAAATTGTGCTAGCTTTGTCTACATGATGAATCAACTCTGTACGTACCCCCTCCCCCATGTCTATTTTTAATGTTTTTGTTTTGTTCTGTGTTTTTACTACATAAATGTTCATCCAGTATCTGTCACTCCAACCTGAATGCACATCCTTCGCAATTTTATAAAGATTCTCTTAACTGATGAGCAGCCATTTAGGATGATAGAAGGTACCACAGGGTTCCACATTGGATAATTAGGTCATTCATTCAGCACACAGAGTTCCTTGAACAAAAACCAAGATCACCAGGAAAAAAATGGGGTACTTTCAGGGACATGGCTCACCATTTTTCTTGATCCCTCCCCCATTCCCAACTATTATCCATTTTGTCAGTACTCAAAGGGGAAAGATCATGGCTCTCCCCCCAACATTTACTGTTTTCTTCAAATATTCTCTACTTCATAGAAGGATGGAGCTGAATACAATGTAATGATTGTATGAGGTCAGTTTCTAACCCTCTGTTTTAGCTGCATGGTGTTGAGTTACCAATTAGGTTATTCCATTTGCCCAATTTCTTTCAAACTTGAAAATAATGGGTGACTTACTGAGGCCTGATGAGGGAAAATATTAATACACCAAAATGCCTTATCCCAAAGTGATTCTATTCTTGACAGAATTCAATGTGAAGAGGAAAGTGATTCTGAAATAAGACTTTCTATTTGTATAGTTGAAGATCTGTGAGTGAGTATGAATGTGTGTTGTGTGTGTGTGTGTAGTCATGACTCTGGTCATGGTATATGTGGATCACACTTGCTTCATCTATTTAGAACAAGCTGAGAATCACAGAAGCCCCTGAGTAGCCCAAATAGATGTACCAAAACCCTGCTACAGAGTACATGCATTTTATTAAAGAGAACCTGACAGGATGTGAATCCAAACCGCCTTCCAACATGTACCCAATTCTGATGGGTTTGGCTGTTTGCTTGCACAGCCTAAAGCAGTTGCAAAGCAGCAAATCCAAGGCAGAACATAGACAGACACACTTAGAGAAAGAAATGAGAGCTGATGAGACAGAAGCTCAGTAACTAAAGCTCTCTGGGACCATTTAGTGCAAGAGCAAGCAGCAATTCCATCCCTCCAGTGGACAGCAAAATACAATTGTTGGATTGATCATGATGACTTGGAATCATCAAGCAAAGGTCATATTGCATTCATTTATATTAAAAGGTCATATTATATTAATTTATATTAAAGTTGTCATGAATCGCTAAGCAAAAGTCATATGATATTCCATTTAGGAAGGCCATAATAATATATTTGAAAATGTATTCACTTTAAGGTTTACAAAGCACTTTTCCACAACACCTGTGTGTGGTAAATAGTCTTACAATCTGTAACCTTACTTTGCAGTTGGGGAAACTAAGACTTGAGAACTTCAGTATCTTGGCACATTGATGTAACTAGCACATATCTGAAGACAGTTCTCCTAACTCCAAATCAATCACTACATACTACATTCTTCTCAAAGATGGAAGTGATATATTTTAGAAATGTTTCTCTGTACTCTTGGTTACCAGTTTTTAAAGTAGCTTTTGGTGCTGCTACAAAATAGCACATTCCTTTACAATGCTCAATAAAGGCATTTTTGTGTTTGTATATCTAGATGGATGAAAATGGCAAGTTACTTTTATAGCCTCTGTGTCCTCATCTGTAACATGGGGTGATACCATAGAGACAGAGATAAGTACATAAATGTAGCACCTATTGGCATCCCATTTTCATATTTGGAGCTCACAGAATAGCTTCCCCAGATTCACTGGACTCTGTGACTGCATCTATTCAAGCCAATTGGTCATAAGCCCCCACTGATGTGGTTTTTCCCCTAGTCAGCCCTCCAAAAAAAAACAATTAAAAACAAAGGTATTTAATTAAATATCATAGTAAGAAAACTAATGCCAGATCACTCCTCTTATAAACCTGAAACACACACCCCCTCAAATATGTACAATGTCTGTGGGAGCATATATGAAGAGCACACAGGTGGGGATCTTGTCTATGACCTTAGGTAAATCATTAGCCTCTCTTAGCCTCAGTTTCCTCCATCGGTTAAATGGTGGGGGGAAAGATGTGAAATCAGTGGCTTTTGAAGTTTCTTCCAGGTCTGGATCTATGATCCTCTGCATTACTTTCAGAAAGTCACTTAATCTTTCTGGCCTTAGTTTGTTCCTCTGTAAAATGAGGAGTTTAGATTATACTCCTTCTCAGCTCTAGATCTGTGGGAATTCTGTGAATTAAAAAACCCAATAAAATTAGCAATAGACATTGCCAAGATATACCCTAAGAGAAATGCTATGAAAAGAAAGGATTCAAGGGACATGTGATACCAACACTCAGATATTCAAAAGGATCTCATGGATAATAGGGTAGGATCTGAAAAAAATAAATAGAAGTTATAAAGTGGCAAATGTAGGGTAGTGTCAGGGGAAAAGAAAAGAAAAGAATTTGAGCTATTCCAAGGTTGAATGAGCTGCCCAGGGAGGTAGTAGGTACCCCCCTCATTGGAAATTTTCATAGGGAGACTGGATGACCACTTGTTCAGTGGGTTGTGAAGATAATACTTTCTCAGACTTAGATTGACCAAGAAGGCCACAGGAGACTCTTTCAATTCTCATATTCTGTGATGATGTAATAATTGTGTCACCCTCTACTGGATGAAATGGAGAGGGAAAAGAATGGAAACATTTCAACTATTTGGGAAACCATTGCAGTAGTCGGTCATGGATGAACATTGTGGCTCTTGTGAGTGGAGACAAGGGGACAGATGTAAGAGATGTTATGGAGATAGGATCAATATTGGAATAAGAGGTGAAGGACAGGGAAGAGTCAGGGATGACAACAAGTTTCCATGCCTAGGTAATTAGATAGATGATGATGCCCTAAACAGAAATAGGAGAAGGGAGAAGATAGAGAGATTTAGCAGGGAGTGAGGAGGGGTGGTTAACATATTGTATTAGGGCATTTGGAGCTTGAGATATCAATGGAACACCAAAGCAGTCAGTCCCAATCAGTCATTAACAACATACAATTTGAATTCAGTTGCAAGATGAGCATTGAATATATTGGTTTAGGAATTATTGGTGAAGAACTGATGATTGAACGCATGGGGGCTGAAGACATCACCAAGCTAGGAAGTGTAAAGAGGTGAGAGAAGATGGATCTAGGTCAAGATCTTGTGGGTGAGGTGACTACAGTTAATAGTCAGGAGAAGGATAATGATAGAACAAAGGGAAGTGAGGGACAGTCAGATGGATAGAAGGGAGAACAAAGAGAATAGTGTTATGAAAGCCAGGGAAGGAAAACAATATCTAGGAAAACGGGGCACATGTGGAAAGGAATTCAAGTAGTCTGAAAATTAAGAAATGGTCATTGGATGGTGCACTTGAGATCACTAGAACTTTGGACAGAGTAATTTCTGTTCAGTGTTGGAATAAGGAACTATATTACAAGGGAAGGTTAAGTGAATGGGAGTTGAGGGAATGATTTTGGACTCTTTCCGGGTGACTGGGTAAGGGTGAAGAAATATAAGACTAGAGCTTGTAATAACAGAATCAAATGAAGGGTTTTTGTTTTGTTTAATTTTTTAAGAATGGACAAGACATAGGTATGTTTGTAGGCAGTTTGAAAGGAAGCAATAAACAAGGAAAAATTGAAAATGAAAGAGAGAGAGTAGGAATTATCAAAGAGGCAAGCTTCTGGAGGCAAGTGGAGCAGATGGGATCAAAGACACAAGAGGAGTTAGTGAGAAAGGCCTGGTCTTCAAGTCTTTGAGAAGTTAAGGTATTTCCCAGTCATATCATAGTTACTAAGTGTTTGATATAGAATTTGAATCCTGGTCTACTTGGCCCCAGAGATTTAATTTAATTGTAAATATCGGATTTGTAATCATATCTGCTCTTTTTCCATTCCTTCAATAGGACCAGCTTCCTTAAGTTCTTTCCACTAGTCTTCCGTGATTGGACGTTATGTTAATATTGGGTTTCCGAACACTTTAGCTACTACAACAGAATTTTCTTTTCCTTCTAAACACTTTATTTCAACAGTATAATCCAGAAATGATAGAGAGACACAGTTACTATTTCCAGCAAAATCTGCTGTAGGGGAAATGTTTGATGTGAGAATCATGGAGAGTACTGTGTATTCAGGTCTGAGGCAGCCAAAGTCTTGCATGAGCTCTGCGTGATGCTGATGGGTAGAGTTTTTATCTCTAGACCTAATGGACCAGCACTGGTGCTGAAAGTTTTGATAGACTGGGTGCAGTTCACAAAGTAGTTCCTGACTGAGCCACCTTTGTCCAAATTGCTGGGAGTTGGTGGTGCTCTGGTCTGGTGATCCACAAGAAGTTTTCCCATCTAGCCAGTTCTTTCTAGTCTTAAGGAAGACCAAGTCAGTCTTAGCCTTCACACACTGTTACTGGACCTGGAGGTCCCTGTCCTCTACTCTAAGTGTAATTTTAAAAATTATGGTTTTGCATCACTTTTTCTATCACCCATATCAGAACAGCATTGAAAGTATATAAAGAAGAGATGCAATTTAACATAGTTACACTGTTAAGTTCCCTCTAGAACCATCATAACACCCAAAGATGAGGAACCTTAGTTCCAAACAATAATAAAAGAAAAAAGGGTGCCCAAGAAAAAGTCTCCAACATAGACTTTTAAATGCCTGCCGCATGCCTTCTCTCCCTATCCTCCTAGATAGTTTATCATCTGCCCTTCCCCAGGAAGTCCAAGGTGTGAGCTTCTGCTGAGAGGTGGCTGTTAGATCATTTCCCCCAAATGGAGGTGGGACAGCAAGTACACTCCAGGTGACCCTCAATCCAGGATAGAGCAAAAGGCAGCAAGGCTGGGGAGAGCACTGAGATTTAGGATGGAGAGTTCCAGGGAGTGGAAAAAGACAGGGCAGAGCCAAGGCAAAGCTAAAATCAATTGCACCCTGGTTGGCAAGTCAGAGCTGAAGGGCTGTAAATGGTACCCCTCCACAATCTAACTCTCAGCTGGCAGGCAAAGAGATGTGTCAGAAGGCAACTGTTTGGTGTTCATAATTCAAAGAATCTCAGGAATGATTCATTTTTCCATCTGCTGTGAATAAATAGAGGTGACCAATCTGCCCAATAACTCTTCCCAGCAGAGCCATGGTATCCCTTGTCAAGTTGGAAGGTTCTAGGCTGATTCAGAGGCCCTCTGTGCCCACTTTGCTCATGTAGAAACTTGTTATTCTCAAGGAGGTCTTCATTTCGAGATACTCCATGAGAACCATCAGGAAAGAAAATTCAGCAGCAGGTCAAAGGTCATCCACTCTGCTGCTCTTGAATTCTTCCTCAAAGGTCACTGTTGTGAGAATGAAAACTCCAGTGCAATTGAACTTTCCTCAGGCAAACTACTCCTCATATCTTGAGCCATCTGAAAAAGTCGGTACCCTCAAATCATCAAAGAACTGCTTCTCAAAATGACCCAGGTAGATGTCACCATCTGCACACACCACTTGACCAGTGCCTGTAGTCCTCCTTCCACTTGCCACAGTATTACTCTATTATGGCTCTCTTCTTGGCTATTTATGGTGTCTGATTACAATAGAGCAGTGTGACAGCCTCATGAATTAGGTTGAGT
>JAQQSK010016024.1:0-10582 GCA_028658325.1 Potorous gilbertii | reverse complement strand
TTTTTTTCCTTTCAGACATTCAACTGAACATTCAGGATATGCTCCCTCTGGTGTTGAGAGGTCCACAATCTTGTGAATTATGAATAGCAACATATCCCAGCCAGATAACGAGACAATACTGATGCTTGGGAACCCAACCATAGCTGTGGCCCTCCCGATGGTGTACTCGCTGGTGGCTCTCATCAGCATCCCCGGGAATCTCTTTTCCCTCTGGGTCCTGTGCCGAACCAAACCCAAATCACCTTCTGTCATTTTTATGATCAACCTTTGCATCACCGACCTCATGTTGGCTGTAGCACTCCCTTTTCAGATCACCTATCACCTCAACAGCAACAACTGGACCTTTGGGAAGTTCCTCTGTAACCTGGTGACCGTTGTCTTCTATACCAACATGTACTCCTCCATACTGACCATGACCTGCATCAGCGTAGAGAGGTTCCTGGGCGTTGTATACCCATTGGCCTCTACAAGATGGAGAAGGAAGAGATATGCGGTTTTGGCTTGTGTGGGCATATGGCTCCTTTTACTGATAGCCCTGTCCCCCTTGGCTATCACAGACCTGACGTATGAAGTCAAAGCCCTGGAAATCATTACCTGCTTTGATGTCCTCAAGTGGAATATGCTGCCCGGCCTGGCGATGTGGGCCATCTTCCTCTTCACGTTGTTCATTGTCCTCTTCCTTATTCCTTTCATTGTGACTGTGGTCTGTTACACTGCCACCATCCTCAAGCTGATCCGGACTTCTGGAAGGTATGGGAATGGGCAGAAAAGCCGGTCCATCTGTCTTGCTGGCGTTGTCCTCCTTGCCTTTGTCACCTGTTTTGCGCCTAACAACTTTGTGCTCCTAGTGCACATGATCAGTCGTCTATATTTCAACAAGAGTTACTACCATATCTATAAGCTTACCCTCTGTCTCAGCTGCCTCAACAACTGCTTGGATCCCTTCATTTACTACTTTGCCTCCAAAGAGTTTCATCAGAAATTAAGGAAGTTCCTAGGTAAAAATGTACTCTTCAGTGATAGCTCAGAGGCCAAAAGGGAAAGTTTATTCTCTGCCAGGACACTGTCAGCCCGGTCAATGTCAAGCGCACAGGGGGAAGGATCAGCTGGAGTCAGCGGGGCCTGTTTACAAAGGCAGGAAAGCTTGTTTTAATGGTGATATGTGAGCCAGAAGGGCAAAGCTGATGCCCATGAGAGGTGAGTTTGAAGGAATAAAGGTAAAAAGTCCATCTTTTTCAGGTTTCCAAAAGGCTTGAGGTTTCCTCTCTTGTCGCTGGAGCCAGTAGAGTTCCTTTCTTGAGAAGGTGGCTAAAACTTGAGCTAAAGAGGGAATGCTTCCTGTTACATCAGGTGCAGAATACCCTTTGGGCTTCAAGGACATGTATTCCTAAAAAGAATGAAAGGAAAAAACAAAGCAGTAAGAAATAATCAGGTTGGTTCCCTGGGTAAGAAGTCAGAAATTAAATACTTCTTAACCTGGAGAGGGAGAGAAGAATGCTTTCATACAGATTCAGCTACTCTCCTATCTCTGTCTCAACTACAGATTCTCCTTCAGCAGGACTGTGCTCACAGCCCTTGGCACACCCTGACATACCCTCCCCTCCAGACCCTGTCCTAGACATGAGAGTGTCAGACTACAAGACCTCCAACATCCTTCCAGCTCTAAAGCTATGATCATATGACTTTGTGTGCTCATGTGGCCAGCTTTTTCCTTGCCATTTGTCATTTGGTGGTGTTTCCTGATAAAAAAGACTAACCAGATCACAGTGGAGGGATATGGATGAGTAGGCATTTTTTTTTTTTGAGTGGTAAAGGTATTGACCATCCCTAAAAACCAAGCCACCACACAAGCAATGCTGTGCTCCAAGTCATGAGCAATCAATGGCGGGCGTTCACCAAGAGCTGACGCATATTGTCTTTGCTGTGGTTAATTTCTGCGGCCATGGAAGGACGTGGTTTGACGGTTCCTTGTTTTGCATATGACACATCTTCTATGAGAAAACAAGAGAAAGCTATATGATAACTCCAAGTATACAATGTGGTGTCAGGTGCATCATTCTAACTGCATTGGATCAGCATTAACAAAGTTGCCCTTAGAGCAGCCTTCTGTCACTAGATCTGACAATTCTCATTCGCATATGCCCAATGGTAAAATCAGGCTCTTTGGGTGTTACTGGGCCCTTTGATGTGGTTTAAATTTCCTGACATATGTCTTTCTATACCTAAGTCTTCCTCTTTCTGAGAGTTGCCAGCTTGTGACATTTAGCTAAATAATAATGCAGAGATGAACCAAGTTGACCTCATTGAAAGTTAATGCGGTTTGGATGGGCAATGAGAAGTGGGGCTGGAGGGGAGGAGAAAGGATGATGGCCTATGGGTGAGGCAAAGGGATTAGTTCACCCTCTGTTTGTCAAGCTCTAGAGTTGGAAGTATACACTGTACAAGCTCTGCTAAAATGGCATCAGTAACTAAAGGGCATAAAGAAGAGGGGGGAAATGGTGGAGAAGGGGAGGAATTAGACCTGTGGTTTCATTTGCATATAGAACTACATACATATAGAGTAAACTCACAGATCTTCCCCCACACCAAGGATTTTTCCACTGTAGGAGTAGAAGGGAGAGAAGAGAATGGATTGAAGCTGAGATCAGATAACTATAATACTGGGAGGCAAGGGACACTGGTCAGAAAAACTTGGATTCTAGTCCCAGATACATCCTGGCTTACTATATAACTTTGGAGAAGTCACAGGGTGCACATTCATGATGAGCTGATTATGAAAGCTCTGCTTGTTTGTCCAGAATTGACTCTCACAGAGGGTATACCTTGTATTAAGGCATTTATCTGAATGGGAACCCTATCCACCAAAAGAGTTTCCTCATCTGTAAAATGAAATGTGTATCCTAGAAGTTTTCTGAGGCTACTAATAGTCTGTTTTATAGCTAGATTGTGGCCCTTCTTCTGCTCTACAAATTACCCTTTATCTGAAGTTTGTGCATTGTTATAAGGACTAGTCATCACATAGGGGCACTAATAAACTGAGATGTGCCAACGTTTCCAAATGTTAATCTATTTTTCATGACATATGGTTGGGTTTATCAGCTCAAGAGAACGTTTTGTTGATCTTGACCTTATACCAGTAGAACATGAAAATACCTGTGGCGTTGAATGGGGGCTAAGGAAAGAGTTTTTGGAAATAGAGTCACAATTAGGTCAGGGCAACTAGGTCTCTGTCCCAGGGAGCTGATATCAAAGGTGCTACTGCTCATTTTGAGCTAAGACCAATCTTCCCTTCCTTAGTTATGAGGCTACAACCTTCCACCTACAGCATCTTTCACATATCCATCTTGTGGTGCTTTTTGCCATTACTGCATTGGAATAGAACAAGGAAAATCACTCTATGTCACATTGCCAAACCCAAAAACCTAACATCTGCAGGTTGTCCAAGCTCAGCATGGCAACCAAGATCAGGGACAATAAACTTGTCCTTACTGCTAGAATTCCAAGTTTTTACATCTGAGGATGAGAGGAGAGCAAAATACAATATTGTTTTGGTACCGAGATACTATACTGATGGTTTTGATGAATGTCTGAGCAAAAGAAACCTTCACCTGGTTTACAAGTCACAGAAGAAAAACTGCATGACCACAAGGTGGACTGTGCAAATTAAAAAGGATGCCAGGTGTGTATATGTGCTTGGGAGAGGAGATGGTGAGGAAAAGGGGAAGCATACCCACCCAACCAGCAAAAAAATTGCATAAAATAGATGTCACCTGTTCTGAACACAAAGTACAATTGAACAAACCTTGCTATGAGTGGCCCTGGGACCAGAAGAAAAGACTTTCCGCTTTACATCCTGTTCCTTTATTTGAAATGCTAATGTTAACTGTGTGTTATCAACTCCAGCAGGCACTCATTCTGTTCCCTTTGAGTGTTCATGCAGAAGGCCCAGTGTAGAGAACCAAAAGACAAGTTTAAACAACTTTTGAACTATGGAAGGGAGGGAGAGGGTAAAGGAGGGGTGGGAAGTGGAGAAAGTGGGCAAATGCAGTTGTGTCTTTAGACAGTTGTTGAAGTCTTACTTGCTTAGCCAGAATTGACCCTAGGGTTTGCATCAGGTAATTTGGCGAAATGGGAGCCCTGCCCTGCCAAAGTTTCCAGAATTTCATTTCTTCAACAAGAGAGGTCTGAGGTGGCTGAGAAATACAGATATTCTGCATGTTCTGCTTTCAACAGTGTTATCTACCACCCCAATGCAAGAGATAGAAAAATAAGTAGAAAGACAGATATATAGATATATATATCTATATATCTGTACAGATATCTATATTGATATTGACATATCTATATCTGTGTAGATGTATATCTGACTATATGGATTTGTCTTTTTATTATGTGCATGTAGATATATAGACATCATGTGTAGGTATATAAATATCTATGTATGTATGTATATATATATATATATATATATATATATATATATTCCATGTATATAAAATATACATATTCTATGTCTCACTTTAAAGAAGCTGGTACAGAATCAACTGAAAAATTATTGTAGCCTTTTCCACTTATGTAATAAAAAGAGAACTGGCATGAAATGAGAAGACACGGATTCTAGTCCTGGCCCCACACTTGTGACTTTAGCTGGTTATAGCACCTCATGAAAAATGGGGATAGTACCTGTTCTGACTACTTCACAGGGCTGTGAGGATTGAATGAAATCAAGTGTTTCATAAAAACAGGATGTTCTACATCAATTGAAGGCAATTCATTCATTAAGTCTCTACTCTGTGACCGGCACTGTTCTGTCTATGTTCATCCTTTGTTTTTGAAGAAGACCATGACATCAGAGAAATGATGACATGATCTGCACTTGACTTTGAGTGAGGGAGGGCTGTGCAAGGTCACCAGCCTCACTTTCCCCTCCTGATTCCTCTGGATCCAGTGACCAGATATTTATCAGGATGACTGGAGAAGGCCCAGGATGCAATGGGAGACCTTGGTCTATTCAGGTACTTACTTAGAGTGAGGTAGTGGCCATTCAGTGAATAGGTCTCCTTAAGAAGTAATCAGGGAATGACCCCTTTAATGAGCAAAAGAAAAAAATAAGCAAATCAAGGTAGGAGAGAAATTTATTCTCTAAGTAGGGATACAATGACAAAAACTGAACGATACCTGTTCTCACAGAGCCCAGGCTCTGTTTTCACTTTCTTTTCTTCAAATAATATCATAGTTGCTTAAACGTTAAAATTTAGAACTTAAAAATATTCTGTCAACAATGTTGAAGTTATAGAAATCTATGCCCAAGGGAAATAGTCTACCCTTTCTTTATCACCTTGCAACATTTTACCCAATTCTAAATCTCAGCCTGTATGAAAGAGCTAATCACGGCCATTTGGTTAGTAATTTTGTGACAAGAAGTCATACCTGATAATGTAGAGGACCCTGAAAACTCTCATTCCTCAGTTAAACCAGAATCTCTGTATAAATTTGAATGGTGAATGGTTAGCTTCATAGGCTACACTCTTGTATTGTTAGACTTCTAAAGGCACCATGGATTCTAAGTTGGTTCTAGAATTCACAGAAGTTTTTTTGCAAGCCCTTATCCTATCCTCTCCTATTCTTATCCTATCCTATAGAAACATTCTCCCATTTTCTCTTCCCACAATAACAGCAATGCTGACAATTGAAAATTTACAAATAGTATTTTATAAACACTAACCATTATTACAAATATTAGCTAGAGATAAATTTTGACCTTTGCTCAAATCCTTCACTATTGATGAGTTGGATACTGAGTTGGTACATTATTATTAGCTCTATCAAATTACTTGAGTGAGGGGAGGATGAGTTAGTGGGTAGTGATAAAGATAAACAAGAAGCAAAGAACAGTATTAATTTTTTTAAAATGTTCGAGGATGCAAGTAGACTAACTTTGTTACTCTCTTACTCAGATCATTCAGATTTTCCATTTTAATTCCAGTGTTCCTTCTAACAATGCATACCACAGCCCAACCAAACTTGCCAGTCTTGTGCAACTCCAATACATTCCTCCCAAAATTTCTCCACAGGGTGTATACCTGATACAATTGTTTGCTTCTTTCTGTTTGTCTGTATGTTTTCTTTTGATATAGCTAGGGTGTCAGTAGTGCAATCTGACTATCCACTTGTCATCCCTTCCCCTCGTCATATTATCTTACTCAATTTAACATACTTTGAAAAAATAAACTATGTAACATGTTCATGATTTCATGCAATTACGTTTTTGTACTTTGTATCTTGGAATGTTTATGTTTATGTATTATTACATTCGTAATTAAAGAATTTTAGAAAATCACTAGGGAAATTTTACTGACTACAGGAATCTATTTGATGGTAACTTAATAGTCTATAAAAATGTTAAAGATTTACTCTGTGATCTTGGATGGTTATTTGACTTCCCTGAGCCTCATGTCCTTCACATGATAAAGAGATTGCACTAGATCATCTCTAAATTCTCTATCTAGCTCTAAAATTGTATTATTTCAATCCTTTGTTAATATCTTACAATCAGGCAAAGATCTTGGCCACAGGAAAAATCAGTTTTTCTACGTATCTAGAAGGTGTTTCCTGCCATTTTAATTAGTCAATCTTCAAAGCAGCCCTCTGAGATAATTAAAAATATATTATTCAATTTTCCAATGAATAAATGAGACCAAGAAGAAAAATATGACTTTGGTAAAACTGAAATTGGGCAGTGTGATGACAGGGAAAGAGCAAGGAAACAAGTATTTATTAAGCACCTACTATGTGCCAGGCACCTTACAAATATTATCTTGCTTGATCCTCACAACAATTTTGGGAGGTAGATGCCACTATTATACCCATTTTACAGTTGAGGAAATTAAGACAGACAGAGGTTAAGTGACTTGTCCAGGGTCTCACAGCTAGCAACTGGGAGTGCAGATTGGAACTCAGGTTTTCCTGATTTCAGATCCTGTGCTGTGTCCATTCAGCCACTTTGCTTCCACACATGGAATTTAGAGTCAGAAGACCTACGCTGGAATTCCACCTCTGTGCTTTTGCATTTAGATGATCTTGGGATAAGTCTTTTCTCAGAGTCTCAGTTCCTTATATGTAAAATGAGGGGATTAACAAAGAGATCATAAAAATAGGGAAGGGTCTCACATGTACAAAACTATTTATAGCAACTATTTTTGTGGTAGCCAAGGACTGAAAATTGAATGAATGCCCATCAATTAGAAAATGATTAAACAAGTTGTGGTATATGAATGTAATGGAATATTATTGTGCTCTAAGAAATGATGAACAGTAAGACTTCAGAAAAACCTGGAAAGACTTATATGAACTGATACTGAATGAAATAAGCAGAACCAGGAGATTATATACAGTAATAGCCACAGTGTGTGAGGACTGTTTCTGATAGACTTGTCCCTTCACAGCAATGCAAGAATCTAAAACATTCCCAAAGGAACTCTTGAGGCAAAATGCCATCCATATTCAGAGAAAGAACTATAGAATTGGAAGGCAGAATGAAGCAGACTATTTTCTTTTTTGCTATGTTTTGTTTTTCTCATGGTTCCTCCCATTCGTTTTAATTCTTCTATGCAATATGACTCATGTGAAAATGTGTTTAATAATAATATTCATGTAGAGACCATATAAGATTGCATATCATCTCAAGGAGGGATAGGAGAAGAAAGGGAAGAAAATTTAAGACTTAAGGAAGTGATTGTTGAAAACTGAAAATAAATTAATTAAATTTTTAAAAATGAGGGAGTTGAGCTATATGATCCCCAAGGTCCCTTCCAGTTGTGGATATATGATTCTAAGCATCTAAGCTACTATTCTGCTATAATCATATTTATTTACCCTCAAAATTTAATCCCAGAAAACAAGATCTGATACTCTATTATTCATGGACAGAAATAGTGAAAAAATGCCAATCTCTGGAATGGCACAACATTGCAAGTTTTGGGTTTTTAGCTTTATAGAAATTGTTCTAAACCCTGGGGTATAGAGGACAGAGGAAGGGAGGGAGATGAAGATCATCAGCCCATACATATAAGGTACATAACAGTATTTGGACTTCCTCATGAATAGACTTAGAACCAGGTGATTTGATATACTAGAAATTTTTGCAACACTTTGGCTGAGCTATAACTTGGAATCCTTTAACCTAGAGCAAAAACAATAGGGGATAAGGATGTCAGAAAAAGTGCATGGGAGTATCCAATGTGAGTTCATTCACCTGGGGAAGGATGCAGAGAATTTTTCCTGTGCCTCTGCTTGAATTAAGGAGGAATGCAGATTCCAAGAGAAGGGTGACATGGCCAGTGGATCTTATGGGTGGGGCTAGGTAAGGGAGCCAGTTGGTGAAATCCCAAAAATATGGGAAGGATGGTCCCCTGTTTACATTCCTACATGGAAAGATAGTATTTGTAACTTTTGAGACTTCTCTCAGTATTTGGTTAAGTGGAGGGATTATACACACACACACACACACACACACACACACACACACACACACACACGCATGCATAATGTTATGTTATTGCCCTGAAGCAAAGACCTTGCCTTTATTATGATTCTGCCCTCTGGACCTTCTGTGTTCCAAACATAATAAATAATAGTAACTTTTGTCTCTAAATGATTAAATGCTATCTTTATGAAAATGTGTATACAGTCATCTCATCCACATCGTGACTTTCCCTACTGAGGTTTCAATATATCATCAGTCAGCATAGGAAATTAAATGGGAATTTGAGGGAAATTTTGCAGAAGCTACAGATGAATATAGGGCTAACGTGATATTCACAGAGCTTATGGCAGCCATGACAACACTGGTATAATTCAGAATTGCAAAGTATAATAGAATCTCCATATAGAAGGCAAAAGAAAAGAATTTATTAAAGCCAAATCCCAACAGCAGAAAGCTAAATCCATCATAGTAACAAAGAAATCTATACACAATAACAATGCAGAGGGCAATACCATTCCCAAACCTTCCTCTGCTAGACTTCCCACAAACCAGCTTCATTAAACAAATCATGAACAGGCCCTTTAAAGAAAATGCCCTTCTCTCACTCACAGCCAGCTGCAGGCTTTCCTGCTGCCTTTAGTTCTGACTGCTCTAATGACTAACTTCCTCTCACCTCTGCTCTAGCTCCATCCTTCCTGCTCCACTCCCTTCCTGTTCCATGTGACTTGACTCTTGTAACTCAAGCTTCCATGTGACTTAAGCAGGTCACATGGGTCTATTAATGGATGGGAAAGATTTTCCCATTAAGAAGCAAAAATACATTAACAATAAACAAAACTACATTTACAATACAATGACACACAAAGGCCAGCAGAACACAGAACACAGAAAAATTTTAGAAATGCATAAAATATATATATATACATATATAGTATTATATAGCCAAATTTTACAATAAGGTATTATAAACACCCCAAAAAGAAAAACTTTATGCAGATTTTTTAGATCATGGGGGTGGACTCTAACCCCTCACAATGTGGAAGGGATAATTGCATATCCCCTTCTGTATATAAGGTAAGAATATGATCTCTAGCTTTAGTGACAGACATAAAGTTTCTCCTCCTTTTCTATCATTAGCCTGCTTTGTCATCTCAAAAGTTCATCTTTTTTCTAAATTTTTCAAAAAATTATCTCTCGCTTTTTATATAATCTACATTTCCTAATGTTATCTCTCTACCCTCCATATCCCACAAAATGATCTTTTATAACACAAAATAAAAAAAGAGGTTACAAAACAGTTCAGTTAAAATTAAGTAATACATTGAAAAAATCTGACTTTCTACTACTACATATATGCCTATAGTAAGAGATTAAGATAAGAACCAAGACTGAGATGGGCCCTGCGATTTCAAGGTCATGAGGAACTTCTAGGTCAAGTCTAAGTCTAGCATTTCTAATAGACTTAGCCCTTCACAGCAATATAAGGACCTAAAACATTTCCAAAGGACTCGATGCAAAATGCCATCCACAGCCAGAGAAAGAACTATAGAGTTGGAAGGCAGAATGAAGCAGACTATTTGCTCTTTTGTTATGTTTTGATTTTTCTCATGGTTTCTCCAATTTGTTTTAATTCTTCTATGCAATATGGCTAATGTGAAAATGTGTTTAATAAGAATGTATGTGTGGAACCTATATAAAATTGCATGCCATCTTGGAAGGGAGGCTGAAGGGGCGGGGGGAATTTAAAAGATACGGAAGTGATTGTTGAAAACAAATAAGTTAAGAGAAAAAAAGAAATACCTTCTACCAATACAGAATAGTACACTATCTGAAGCTGCATATGTGTGTACATGTGTATATTTATATGACTATACATATAATTTATGTGTGTGCATGTATATTTATACATGTGTGCATATATAGTTTTGTGTTGATATGTGTGTACATATATACAGGCATGCATATATCTATATATGTTCATATTATATATATTGTACAAATCTATATAAAGTTTCAGAGAAAATAAAATGCTAATAAATCTTCATAAATTAAGAGTATACTTCTATGACAATAATGAGACAACCTACCGAATCTTAT
>JAQQSK010016023.1:0-10582 GCA_028658325.1 Potorous gilbertii | reverse complement strand
CAAATGGGGAGAAAATTTTGGAACCCAAAATCTTGTGAAAATGAATGTAAAAAGTTAAATAAATGTATTTAAAAAATAAAAAAATAAAAAAAATTACCATTACAAGTGGGGGTGGGCAAGAGACAAACTAGTAATATTATTCATCTAGGGAATTACAAGTGTCTCTCTGCATTTGGCAACTGCATATCTGTAGTCTGGCAAAGTAGACAGCTGTTCTGTAGTACATACTCTTAGAGAGCTGATGCTGGGTTGGGAGGTTCTGTGGATTGCTTACAGACACATGCTACCACACACGACTAATATTCATGAGCGACAACGATGACTGAGCTAGTATCTGTCTGGTGATATGGTTTCTTTCCATTACACCAGGTATAAAATCAGTTCTCTTAACTAGATATAATTCAGCTCCACATAATCCATTCATTAAGTGAAAGTCTATAGAAATACCTCCAGTATTGAGAAGATGCCTGTATAGTCATGGTGGTCTTCTCAGTCAGTTTTGACTTTGAGAGTAAATCAAAGACAATAAAGATTCCTTTAATAATGGTGCTTACTTAGCTCTAAGATTGATATTTGAAGAAAAGGTCATTGAAATGTCAACTCTTTTTTAAAAGTCTTTTTTAACTCCTACCAAAACTTAACAGTTAGAAGGAAACAACACTATTTTAGAACAAAGTCATTTCCTCTGGATCAACTGATTGACCAGTCCTATAATTCCCCTCATCCACAAAATGGAATGAAGACTCTAAATTCTAAATTAAATTAGGAATTAAGAATGTCAGTAACAAGTGTTTTTTTGAGAAGGGTTGGGGTCTGTAGACTTTAGCAGAAAGTCAGATGGGTTAATGACACAAAAGAGGTTAAGAATCTTTGGCCTAGGACCTATATGATGAACACTTAGTAGCATGGGAAACAAAGGGAAAGAGGGCTTTAGGTTAGAGTTAGCCTTTGGGAATACTCACATTTAGTAGGTAGGCTGAGAACTCCTTAGAAAAGTGGTATGATTAGTAGTATCACAGAAGCTAAGGAGCAACGGTAAATAGTATAAAAAGCTTCAAGGTCTAGTAGAGAAAGTGATGAAAAACCTTGGTCATATTTATTCATTAGAAGATTGTCAGAACTCTTTGAGTAGCATTACAACCAGTACTAACTATAGGGGGCTACAGAGTGTGACGTATAAAGGGCCCACTTTAACAGTGTTACTCTCCCCACCCCCAGTACTTCCTTCAACAGGTCATTACTTCACAAAGACCCCATTATGACACAGTTTTCTCCCAGGTACTGTCCTGGCATGCCTGCATCTGACCAGGGTATACTGACAGTATGCCATTTAGCCCAAGGAACTGTGCTATACAGGATGCTGCAAATGAACAGAAGGATCAGTGCTGACAGAATGAATATGCACTGGTAGGAATTTGGCTCAGTGTGTGCAGAAGATTATAGATTTAGAGCTGGAAGGGAATTTAGAGGTTTTATTTTTATTTACTTACTTTTAAATTAATTTTTAATTTAATAATTTTAATTGCATTGATTTATTTACTTACTTTTTTAAATTACTGTGTCAGATGAAATCTGAGGAAATATAAATAACTGAGGAAACAAAGGTTCTAGCTTCTGAGAATATCAATTTATTAAATAACGCATGCCAAAATTTCACAACAAATCAGGCCAGGTCTTCTCATCTTGCCCCTGAAAATCAAATACAAAGGGAGACTGATTTTATGCATTAAAAGAAAACGATTCACAGGATATAAACCAGGATATATGATTAGGTAATATGATTACTAATTTGAAGAAAGGTTAGGGGTTTTATTAATTGGAAGGGAAAAAGTGAACAGGTATAATTCTCTGAAATCAGAAAAAGAGATGCCCCACTCTCCCCAGGTGACTTTATTCAAAGAAACAAAGAAATGATAATAAATTAACAAATAAGGGATCAGTTTTCAGATAAGACATATGTAGCTTGAGATGCACAACTGGGAGAAAAAAATATTGCAGCAATCTTCAGATCTGAGTGTCTGATCAGCATAACCTACATCTTAGTTGAAGGTCCTTATGCAAAAGGTAGTACTGGGTCGAGCTTCCCAGTCACATAGGGTTAGATTCAAATAAGGCAATACATTCTTCTCACAAATTATGGAATTGTATAATATTTTCTCTCAAGACCAAAATTGGACTAGAAAGGGAACTGAACTATTTTTCCAGAATTGAGTCAAAAAAATGGAGTCAGTGTGGTTCACTTGTTCCCACAGTTCTCTTAGTATAACATAAATTTATAAATGCTAAAAGGTTAAGTTACCCACCCAAGGTCACATGGATAGATGTACCTGTTGTGGAATTTGTCTGTGTTCCTTGAGAACCTAAGGGAAATTTTACTCACTTGCAAGTCAGTCAAATAAAGTGAGTAGACATGCTGAAAGGAAAAAGAAAGGTAGACTGATTACTAATAGCTAGGGTACAGATTTGACTTCCATAGCTTTCTCAGATCTGTACATAGCCAGTTAGTAGTACTGAGGGATTTGAACTGACCAACAGGGTTCAGGTTATCCCTTTAGGAAAGTTAATCTGAAAATGTACCCATGTTTGAGTATATTTGTGAGTTCAAACAAAGCTAAAGGATGACTTGGATCCAGACTAAGCTGGATGGAGGTAATTGTCTCAGATTTCTTTATTCAATATATAGCAGAAGGGAAAGCAATATATAGCAGTCAGGGGAAGCAATTTAATCTACAGGAGAATGAGGGGGTAGTTCAGTCAAACAGCATATTTTCATAACAAAGCTGCTTTTCCTCTATACCATATGGAGGCAATGGAGCAAACAGAGGAGATATTTTGTGTGTCCAGTTTAGAGTTTGGCATAGAGTGACTGGTAGGTCTTCCTGACTCCAAGTCCAAAGTTGTATCGATTACACAATTATGTCTCTAAACTGCTGAGTCTGCCCACCCCCACCGTTACTGAAATGTAGTCCTATATGCTAGATTTTCCAGTTTGTTGTTCTTTTTTTTTTGACTGGAAGGTTCAGATGCAACAGTGCAAGATGCTAAATGAATGGAAGATGAGAAAGTAGAGGCAACTAGCATATATGATTCACTTTAACTATTATTACTCAACCTGGCTAATCATTTAAAATATGTTACAAAGGGTTAAAATGTACAAGTAAAAATCGTATTGTTTTTTGAATGATTAACCCTGAAGTTAAACTTTCACTCTGAACAAAATAGCCCCTTTCGTTAGATAAAGACTACTAAGCTTTTTCAGTTAGTCTGGACTACAAATAAAATAATGAAATAAAACCACATATAATTTTTTATATTACGTGTATCTCTGAGTCCTTATCTTTCATCTTTATTCCAGTGTATTGAGTAAAAAATAAAAAGACTTCATAAAGTAGTATTAAAAGGCTTAAGGGAACTAGTGAGATTTCACCTTCTCACCTCTACATAAGGTGGTGTAGACTGGGTCAGAGGTCTGAAAAAGAGCAATCCTTCCCAGATGTTTGGCCTCACCAAAGTTTCATGGCCTGAGCTTCTTAATAGCTCCTAAAATCTCCTCTCTGACCTACCCTCAGGCATATTTCCCCAGAAGGAATGCTGCTTCTGCATAAACCTGTCCAAATATAAATTCTCAAAATATATATTTTAAAGAATGATTAAAATCGTAGAGCATGTAAGGCTTGAATGTTGAATAGTATTCATCCAGTCCAATTGTCTCTCACAACAAATGAAAGAACCGAGACTTGGGGTGGAGCAGTGACTTGCCCAGGACCTTAAATCAAATCAGTAGCAAAGCCAGAATAAGACCCCAATCTCTTGACTCCAAGGCCAAGTATATTTTCAACTCAACCCAACTGCCTCTCTTTCCTTGGTTATAACTTAATATGCCAATTATTCTAGGAAATTCAAGAAAGCTAAGCAATATTTGCTTTCATCTCACATGATTTATATGTTTGTTGAGATTATGGCAGCCTCTGTTTTTTCTGTGAAAACCTTAAATTTGTTTGAAAAGTTAGGTAGGAAAGGGTATTAAATGGGAGCCTGAACTATGAGGAGTAGTTACACTTTGTCATGAAGATATAACATAATCCTTGCAATAACAACATATTTTGACAGATTTATCCCACTGCTGTACTAATATTCATATTGGATTAGCAATATACAGTGGTTTTCAATAAAATGTCAACACATCTTATTGCCGTGTGTTTAACTAATAACGATATTTCACTTGAGGAAAATATTGTGACTTACCTCTATAAGGTAAATATCACAAAATGAGGAATAATGTTAGCAGCTTAATGAAAGTGCTGCAGCATCTCATTTTTTCCCCCTCTCCTAACAAGCTTCACTTAGATGTTATGTGTGTGCAACTATCAATTTTCATTCCTAACGATTGATGTATAAGTGATAGTTTTCATTAGTATTCCTGAATTAAATCCAGATCAAAATTTACCATTTTAACCAGCAGTATAAAAATGGTGGGGTTCCCACATTTGGACAGAGTGAGAAAGTCATGATGTTTTAAGAATTAGCCCTGCCTAAAAGGATCACTTGGTAAGAGACGAAACTGAGGACAGTGTACTTAAAAAAAATTACTAGGAAAACTTGCTTTCTGGATAACAAACAAAAAGCTATTTGAAGCCTAATTATCCGTTTGGTCCACAAGTAGTCAAAGAAAGGCTGAAGATGATTCTAAAATTAAAATAAAGTAAAACTTTTTAAATATATTGAAGTTTCTTACATTCCATTTTTTGAGGTCTTCAAGCTAAGAACTTCAAGCTAACATTTCCATAAAAGAAGCAAAAATAATTACAAGAGAGATGGCAGTTCTCAATTTGAAGCCTGAGAACATGGGTGTTGAGTGACCCTTACTAATCTCTGTGACTTTGGGACTAGTACCTTAATCTTCTTGGCTTCTTTTTTTCTTATTCTGTAATATGTAGGATTTACATTCGGACTAGATATTCTCTAGTGTCTTTCATTTATAAATCTAGACTCCTATGTTAAATATGGTAGATGTCTTCAAGCGAATCTTTTTTTTCTAAATATATACAATAAATAAAAATTCTTAGACATTTTAAAGCTTAGAGAATGTGCAAAAAGTTCTCTAACATTTTGTACTGGATGATTTCATTTTTAATTTAAAAAGTTATCTTACATGAATTGCACAATATTAAGTGTATAAGCTATGATTTAAATCTAGATTTCTGACTGCAAATCTAGCGCTCCTACTGTACCATACTGTCATCATTACTGGCATTGGTTTTTTCCCCTTTACTGAAACTTATTATCTTGAAGTTCCATTGTAAAACTCAAAGACTTAATAATAGTAAACTCCTTGACCAACAATTACAAATTTCTAAACAGTCAAATTAACCTAATGGAATTACTTGTTTAAATCCTCATTTTGAGATTCAATGTTGGCAGGACTGTGGAAAAACTGGTATTCCATTACTTTGCTTTTGGAACCATAAATTCATGTGACCTGGAGAGAAAGCAAAAATCAGTACAAAACTATTCATACTCTTTGACTTTATGGATTCAATAATAAGTCTATATCCTAAAGATAATATAGATAGGAAAAAATAAACTATATATATAAACATATTCACAGCAACCATCTATATATATATAAAGAGGAGAACCTGGAAATAACTCGTATATCTAATGATTGCGAAGGGCTGAACAAATCATATATTATTGTAATAGAAAATAATTGTACCATAGAGGAAAGTAAATATTAAAAAAGAAAGAAAGAAAAAGAGAAAGGAAGAAAAACATACATATGTGTGTGTTTGTGTGTATTTACAATCTAAATATATAAATAATAATATCCAGTCAAAGCTCAGAAAGAGATAATAAAGGTACTTTTATAACTATCTTGTTAAAGTTTGCAAATATATACACGCTCAAGCAAATGACGTACACACTTTTTATTCTTGTTTTTGTATTTGAACATCTTTGCAAATGATTACTAAGGTTAAATTAAGAAAAACAGTCATATGCAAGAAAGAAAAAAATCTAATGTCTATAATATCTGCTTTAGATGCATATGGGGGAAATGTATTTATACTTTACCTTTGTTAAATTTAAGAAATCTCAGAATTCTGAAGTCATAGATTCTGAGACTTCTCTAAAGTCTTCCAAATCTAAATTAACAATCTTTAACCAGAAATGAAGTAGCACATACACACACACACACACACATGAGTCATAATATATAAATAAGTAAAAGATAAATACCTTCAAGGGACTTTTTCACAAGGTCTAAAGTTGATCTACTCTTCATCAACAAGCTTTTTAACCCTCATTCTACTAAATAAAATATAAAGGGGGTGGGTGTTTATGGATTAATGCATTAGACTTGAAGTTAATATAACTGTTGCATTTGTTTGCAGAGACTGCAGTGTAGATACATTATTGATATATTTTGAATCTTTATAAAGACGTAAAACATTGGTTCTGGAAAAGAGTAAAGAACTGCAGAGAAAAAGTAAATAATCTTAATATGTAGAAAAACCTAAACCATATTCTTTTTAAGAAAGTTAATAAGGTGTCAAAGAAATATTTCAGGTATACCTAAGAGCTTGCCTTTCTTTTTCTAAATTATGTGTGTGGGTGAGCCTGGGAGCAGCAACCTCATATCTAACTCATAACTTCCACAGCCTGACCAACAACCTTGATATTCCCCCGGATACCCTCCAAAATGGCATCAACTGTCAAGGATCAGCTGGTTGTGAATGTCCTAAAGGAAGAACAAGTTGCCCAGGACAAGATTACTGTTTTTGGAGTTGGTTCAGTTGGCATGGCATGTGCCATTAGTGTCTTAACAAATGATTTGGCTGATGAACTTGCTCTAATTAATGTAAAAGAAGGCAAACAAAGGGAGACATGATGTATCTCCAACATGGCAGCCTTTTCCACAAAACCCAAAGATTGTTTCTGGCAAAAAAATACCGTGTGATTGCAAACTTAAAACTTGTCATTGTTATGACCGGGGCACATCAACAGGAAGTTGTCTTAATTTGGTCCAGCATAATGTGAATATCTTTAAGTTCATCATTCCCAATATTGTTAAATACAGTCCTAATTGCAAGCTGTTTATTGTTTCCAATCAAGTGGATATTTTAACATATGTGTCCTAGAAGCCAAGTGGCTTTCCTAAAAACTGTGTTATTGGAAGTGGTTGCAATCTGGAATCTGCCCATTTCTGTTACTTAATGGGGGAGAGACTTGGTGTTCATTCTTCAAGTTGTCATGGATGGGTCCTTGGGGAACATGGAGACTCCAGTGTTCCTGTGTGGAGCAGTATGAGTCTTGAAGGTGTGTTTTTAAGAATCTTCTTTGGGAACTAATGCTGATTCAGAGAATTGGAAAGATGTTTATAAACATGTGGTTGAAAGTGCTTATGAGGTGGTCAAACTGAAGGGTTACACTTCCTGGGCCGCAAGCTTGTCTGTGGCAGATCCGGCAGAAAACATTATGAAGAATCTTAAGAGAGTGCATCTAATTTCCACCATGATTAAGGGCCTATATAGCATTAATGAGGATGTCTTCCTTAGTGTCCCATGTGTCCTGGGGCAGAATGGCATTTCAGATGTGAAGTTAAACCTGAATCTGGAGGAGGGGAGCTGTTTAAAGAAGAGCCCAGTTACTCTTTGGGGAATCCAGAAGGAGCTGTAATTTTAAAACCTTTTAATGTGCTGCCATCAAGAGAACATGTTGGTGGTGAAGGGGTTATGTATGGATGCACTTTTCAAACAGGTCATATCCTTCCTCTGATAAGGGACTGAATAACAGACATGTAAAACCTGTGAAAACACTCTAGTTTCTTCATAAAGTTAGAAATGGGGAATAGTATGACTACTATATGACAATAGTATGACCATGTGACTACTATTTGTTAAACTCAATTGTAGTTTATGTATGGTGTTGGATATGATTTGCATGGTCTCAGAGGTTGATATCAAGCACAGACAGCATTCCCACAAGCATATAAACTACCTGCTTTGTATGCAGGTGCTACAGGTTCCCATAGGTTCAGAAGATAACCCTTTGCGATACAAAACACCATAAGGTAGTAATTCTTTATTGATGTATTGATTATCTTTGTGCTCCCCTCCATTAGGGCATACAGAATGGCCCTTGTATCCTTGAGGACCTGATTTTGTCTCCTTATACATACATACATACACACACACACACACACATATCAATAGTTGTAAATTTCCATATTATATAAAAAGAACTGCACATATACAATGATGCAATCAATTCCTCAAGTGTCATACTAATTCTAAATACCAAATAAACAACAAATAGCTGATTTTTAAAAATAAATGAATAAATTTTAAGTGTGTGTAATGTTAATTTGAGAGTTAAAGATCTTCCCCACCCTTTGATGGGCCTTCTCATTAAGGGAAGCTTGATTAGGGGAGGTCCACACCTTTTGTTAATTTCAAATACACTGAGTTGTGATGCCCTCTGACTCTGAAAAGTATATAAATTCTCTGAGGTTTTACTTTAGGGCTTACTCATTAGAAGTGTTTGTTTGGCTAGACAAGACTCTAGGCAGTGGCTAAGGAGCCCTCTGACTTTGAAAACCTAGATGGGGTATTCCTCTCTCTGGTAACTGTAACTAATTGAATCTGTCTCTTGATCTGTGATGTATGCATTGGTTATGGTTAGCCAGTTGGAAGCCTTGTCTGTTGATGAGTATTTCTTTGTATTTTCTCTGAAGTTCACGGTGCTGACTTTTTCCCCTGAACTAAGTGAATAATATATGTGCCTGATTTAAAGTGATTGCTGATCCCCTGAAAAGTTGCTTCCTTTTAGAAAAGCAGCTGGCCATCTTGGGTATGTCAGGGTCCTTGTGGATACAGTATTGGAAGTCTTAAACCATGCTATGAATCTGCCATTCAGGCTACTTCTCCCGGGTTTGGAACCATAGACCTCCTCCACCTTCTTAGTTGCTTGAATAGTCAAATGAGATCTTGACCCTTCTGTTGCTTAGCTTATTGTCACAGAATCTCAGAAATGGAAGGAAACTAGTTTAGAGATCATTTGATATAACCTGTATCTGAATAGGGCTCTGCTATACCACATCTTTGACAAATGATGTCCCACCCTCTTCTTGAGGGCTTCCAGCAGTAAGGAGTACCTACTGCCTTTG
Source organism: Potorous gilbertii (assembly GCA_028658325.1). Lineage (NCBI taxonomy): Eukaryota > Metazoa > Chordata > Mammalia > Diprotodontia > Potoroidae > Potorous > Potorous gilbertii. The sequence continues at coordinate 1,416 of JAQQSK010016023.1, read as the reverse complement.
GGACAATCTATTCCATTTTTCCACTTCTCCCATATTTGTTGAAAATATTTTGTTGTTTTCCAACATTAAGCTAAGACCGACCCTGCTTGTGATTCCATGCTTTACTTCTTCTTGGTCTTTCTGTGGAAAAACAAAATCAGTCTAATACCTTTTTTACATGACAATGTTACAAATACTTGAAGTTGTTACCATCACTCTTCCCTCAAATTTGCTCTGCTACAAGATAAACATCCCCATAGATCAATCTTAACTAACTTTTCTGTGTATACATTCTATCTTTCTAGAATTTAAGCTCCTTGAGTGCTGGGATTTTTTATTTTTGATATCAGTGTATTTCAAGCATTGTACAAAGTGCCCTGCACTTAAGAACTTATTGGATTTTTACTGAATTGAATATGGACACCATTCTCTGGCTGCATTCTACTTTGTAAATTAGTTCCTAAAATATGTTTCCTAGAACTAAATGGGATCTTTTGGATGTATTATGACTAGGGATCATATAAGTTCCTTGAGGAAAGAGACTGTATGTTTCTACTTATATTCTCAGAACTTAGCACAATTCTTGGAACATATTAAGTGCTTAATAAATGGTTGTTCATCTTCCTGTGTTTTAAATAAGTCAACAAGTCAAAATGAAAATCATTTATTAAGCATTTGCTATGAACCAGGCACTATGCTAAAGTTCTGGGAATACAAATGCAAGTAGAAAGACACAGTATCTGCCCTCAAGGATCTTGTAGTCTAATTGTGGAAGATTATCCACAAAATTGAGGTGAAAAATGTGGATTGGTAGAAGTTAATCTACTTGGCATGGAGTGACATGATAGAGAATACTCTGAAGAGAGTCAGATATGCAGCAAAGAGATAAACAGAGAAATCATTTTCCTGAGCCTCTTCTCTAAAATAGAGGTTTGGGGGGGAACCAATCATTTACAGGAAATGGCTGCAGGGGCAAACAGTACATCCTGTATGAGAAATAGTCTACTAAGCTTCCAGATTGAAGTGGTTTCAGTGGAATGGAAGACAAAGTCCTATAAAAGACGGTAGCCTGCACAGGAAAGAATAACACTTACTCTGCCAAAGCTAACTGACAAATGAAAAGCACTTCGTGAACTCTTATCATTCAGTAATACACATAGTGCTAAATGCTGGGAGTAAAGAAGCAAAAGGCAGAAAGTCCCTACACTCACCTGGTTCATATTGAAATAAGAGACACAACACAAATTGTGGGCAGGGAAAGGTTTTAGTTACAAAAAGTGTACTTCAAAAAGTGTATTTTAGCGGAGCCAAGATGGCGGAGTAGAAAGACTCACCTATGCTAGGTCCGAACCCACAGCCCATGGATTCCCTCTAAAAAGAACTCCTGACAAATTCTGGAGCAGTGGAAGCTGCGCAGAAACACAGTGAAGGAGATTT
>JAQQSK010016022.1:0-10582 GCA_028658325.1 Potorous gilbertii | reverse complement strand
TCTCTAGTTCTCTTACTTTTAAACATTAGGTCTCATTAAACTTTCTGATCTCTTTGGAACTAGTGTACTGCCTGAAAGAATATTTGGGATGCCTTTGGTTCTCTGTAGACCACATTTTGAGACAGTGCTTGGTGCATAATACAGTCTTACTATATGTTTATTGATTAATTACAACATTACTTTCCTAAAATTTTTCTAAGTACTCTCTATATAAATTATCTCACTTAATCCTCACAATACCTTGTGAAGTATGTGCAAGAAGTGGAATGTAAACTTTTTTTATGGCATAAATTAATTCATTTTGTGTCATCATGTCCTAACATAGTGTCTATATGCTTAAGAAATATTTGCTGAATTGAATTACATCCTCACTTTCCAAGTAAGAAAATTAATGTTCAGAGAGGTAAAGTAGTTTGCCCAGGACCATAAAATTTGTGTTTTAGATAAGATCTGGCTTACTGATTCAAGGCTGTTACTCTATACAATACAATTTACAATGCAATTTTCATGTCTACAAACTATAAATATAGAGCAATTTTTGTAGATGACCTTTTTATGGTTGTTAACTTTACACTGATGTACAATTATTAAAGCCTTTAATTATGTATCTTTTATACTTTCATTCAAAATTATTAATATTGGAAGATGCGTTAACATAACTTTTGGATTAAATACATTAATTTTTCCTTAAAGATTTGCAGTTATCTCTTCCATATCACAACTTTCCCCATTGTGATTTCAATATATTGTAGGGTGGCATAAAAAATCAAATGGGATTTTTTTGGGAGTTTGACAGAAACTAGAGAAAGACAGCTCAGCAGATGACACCCAGCCAAATACTTAACCCAAATGTTATAGTAAGTTATTGTAAACACCCCATAAAAGAAAAAGAAAAAAATTTGCACTTCTTTTCATGTATGAAGGGAGGACCAAAAAATTTTATGTGGATTTTACAGACTGTAGGAGTGCCCTGCAATGTGGAAGGGATAACTGTAAACCTGTTGATTGATTTTATGACTCTTCTCTTATTGACTGTCTCTTTTCCATTTTTTGTTTATACACTAGAGATTTTTATTATAAATCTCCTTTCTATTGTCTTTATTTTCTGGATACTGGAATAATAGACACTTGGGAAATCAAAGCCTAAAAATAGAACCTCTAGTTCTCAGAGAGTTTTGCATTTTATAACTGAAGAAAGGTTTTTGAGAAAAAAAATACTAATTTGAAATACAATAAAAGATTCTCTATCAAATGCGTAACTTTGAGGTTGAACTTACTATTGTCTTATTGATAAAGATAGAGATATTATTTCACTTGTTAATATCTTGATTGAACATGAGAATAAATGACATGATTAGAGCTCAGGAAATTTAAACAACAGAACACTGGATTACTGCTTGTTTAATAGCTTTAAGGTTCTGTGAAATTTATTGATGTAACTGAACATTAAACTTTCTTAAAAGATAAATGATTGTCTATGTTGTCCAGCAAAAATAAGTTTAATGAAGAACGTATGAAGAGAACATGGCTTTATTATTCCCTAGAAATTCAAATTGGCATCATACAATGCAGACCCATTTATAATTTCTTGATTTAAATTATTTTAAAACATGTAATCTTCATTCTTTATTCAGATGTATCAATATAAACTTATCATTACAGAGTTTGGCAAAAACACTACTATATTTCGCCACATAATTGTTGCAGATTTTCTGTCAATATCATGTGAAGTTTAAAAAAATATTGCCACCATTTCTTACCCTGTCATTTCTGCCAGTCTTGCACTAACTTTTCATTCACTTCAAACTGTCTTTCTATAGCTCTGTTTCCATGCTATTCAGCAAATGCAATCACTTTCAGCTTGAAGCTGGAAAAATAGTTTTTATGTTTACCCATAATCAGAAAGAAATGCTTCACATGTTGTTATATCGTTGATAGACAAACTATACAGTTTAGTTAGCATGGGAAGATGCAAGTCTTATGATACCACATGACTTACTGATGATAGTTTTGTCTGACCCTCTGCTCCTTTGTGCCTATGGCTTTTCACTGAGTGGAGTGACAATATCACTGAGTGGGAGTAATGCAGCTCTCTAAACAAAGCATGGCAAGTTGGCTTTTGGAAATTTACTGACAATATTCATGAGATAAGAATTCTAGGCTCACAGTTTGCAATATGCAGTAGATAAATGCTTATATATATGCCACTGGTGAATACATTGCTGTTCTGTTTATTTTTTAAGTAATTTAATGAAAAGAATTATACCATGAGACAATTACATGATGAAATACTATAAACCAATTTTTAGACTGAAAAGCAGGGTGCAACAATTACATGGTGGTGTTGATTATACAGTGAAATATGATAATATGTGTAAAGCAAAAAAAACTTACAATAACAAAATATATAGTAAAACAATATTGATGTAGATAGTTTATCCTCAAACTAAGAGAATAAATATGATGTGAAATTTACTCTTTTAGAACCTAGTAATTTTTACTCTAATGAAGAAAAGATTTACTGAACAGTCTGGGATTATAAGTAAGATTGTGGCTGTTGTAGTTGGTAGAATCCTAAAATAACATAAATTAAAATTACCTTCAAACATTTTAGAAGTACCCATATATAATCCATATGTTAGTTGGAAATCGATTTTCTGTTCAGTAAGGTTTCATTTCAATTCTAGTTTTAGTTACTCTGTGAAATATTTGAAAATAATACACACTGCAGTTTAAACATTTCAATAATTTATACTGCCTTTCCCCCTTATTTATTCAGAATTAATGAAACAGAATGGCATAGTGATAAGACCAAGATAAGATCAAGGGTCAGTAGATTTGAATTATATAGTTCCAGCTTGTTTTTCACCACTCACTTAACTAAATATTAACTAAATCATCTTTTGTCTGTTGTCTCATTTGTAAAATATATTATAAATTTCCTGTTTATTTAATATAGTTTTGGAGAGAACAGATGAGGAGTTGTATGTGAAAGCATTCTTAAAATCATAAATTTCTAGGAAAATGAAGAATTAGCAAAAATATTCCTGAGGATAGTTTATGCTCATTCTTATTTTTCTTTGCTTTATTTTTTCCTACTCTTGATATTATTTCCATATTATTTCAGCCATATCATCAGTTAAATATTTTTAGAGTTAATCCTGGAGACTTACCATCTAGCTTTGTTATGAGAAGACCTGAGTGGGAATTTTAATTTTGCTACAAATACCTTTGTGACCTTTGTCATCCCATAGAGCTGTTTGTATGTATGGGTTTTAGTACATTGACAATGTCTTCTGGATATTGTTAATTTACATTTTTACTTGATGTAAATATTTACTTTGTATTGAGGAAGGGATCAATGGATGCTAATAAGATGTTAAGAAAATGAAAATATAAAAAGGTTGAAACAAGTAAAATATTATATATGAATGTACAGAAAAACATTTCAGATTAGGTATCCATTTTCAGTTTACTGTGGAATAAGGCATAAAATGCAGGCCTAAGCCTAGATTCTACTAGATCTCTGTCCATTTTTAAAAATCAGATTTTTTCTTAAATAGGGATTTCTTTCCTGGGTAATTTATGTTTTTAGGTTTATTGAATGAGTTGTAAGATTCCATTTTTTCTGACTCTCTCTTATATAATCTTTTCCACTGATCTACTTCTGTGTTATTTGAGTAATGCAAAATAGTTTTGATAGCTCCTTGATGATGTAATTCAAGATCTGGAAGTGCTCCACTCCTTCATTCTTATTTTTTTACCCCATTGTCTCTCTTGATATTTTTTGTTATTATTTTATAAGGTTCTGTGAAGTGTCCTTTTGATTGTTTGGTATAGCATTAAAACTGTAAATTATGTTGGGATGGCTCCAACATAATAGTCTTCCAGCTATATAAGTTGGTGTTTATTTATTTGAGGAAATTTTTCTTTTTTAAACAAATTAATTAATTAATTTTTAGTTTTAACATTCACTTTCATAAGATTTTAAATTCTAAATTTTTCCCCCTCTGTAACTCTCCCAAGACAGCAGGCAATCTGATATAAGCTCTACATATGTACATTCATATTTTTTGCATTTGTCATGTTGTGAAAAAGAATTAGTATCAATAGGAGGAACCACGAGAAAGAAGACACAACAGCAACAACAGAAAGATAGCAAATAGTGTGCTTCAATCTGTATTCATACTCTATAGTTCTTTTTTCTGGATATGAATAGCATTTTCCATCATGAGTCTTTCGGAGTTGTCTTAGATCCTTGCATTACTGAGAAAAGCTAAGTCCATCTCAGCCATCATACAATGTTGCTGTTACTATGTGTACAGTGTTTTCCTGGTTCTGCTCACTTCACTCAGCATCATATCATGTAAGTCTTCCCAGGTTTTTCTGAAGTCCACCTGCTCATCATTTCTTATGAAACAATGATATTCCATTACATTCATATACCACAACTTGCTCATCCATTCCCTAATGATGGACATCCTCTCAATGTTCAATTCTTGGCCACCAAAAAAAAAAGAGCTGCTATAAATATTTGTGTACATGTGGGTGCTTTTGCAGTTTTTATGATCTCTTTGGGATACAAATCTAGAAGTGGTATCACAAGGTCAAAGGGTATACATAGTTTTGTAGCCCTTTGGGTGCAGTTCCATACTGCTCTCTAGCATGGCTGGATCAGTTCACAACTCTACCAATGATGCATTTGTGTTATGAGGAATATTTTCTAATTTAATGTATATATTAAAATTTTTTAGTATATTGATCCCTAACTATTTTATGCATTTACAGTTATTTTAATTGGGACTTCCCTTTCTATTATTGCTTCTTGTATCATTTTTATTTTTATTATTGTTGTATTAGCAGTAGATGGCATGGTGGATAGAATATTGGACCTGGAGTCAGAAAAATCTGAGTTGCACTCTATCCTCAGGCACTATGCCACCCTAGGCAGATCATTTACCTATATTTACCTCAGTTGACCCTTTAAAAGAAAATATCCATAAATTCATACATTCCCTTAAAAAGATATGTGGTGACAGTTCCAGCTCTGAATAACCTTTTGTCTCTACTTCCTTAAAGAGCTGAATCCAATCTCCTTTTATTGAGACTTAACATATAAAGAGCTGCCACTAAACATTCCAGCTTTCTATTCTATCCTCCTGTAAATAATAGAAAATGCATATAAAGTTTTACAAACAGTTTGAAATCACACTTGTTGTCATCAGGTTAGCTTAAAATGTGCTGGACTAGTATTCTGAGACTAGGTTGTGCTGCTGCTTTTGTTCCAGGAAAAAAATGACCTAACTAATTTGATTTAATGCTGATAGGATGTGATCAGTTTTCCCAGCAGAAATCTCCAGAGCTTCCAGAGTTAATTAACTGAACAGTAGAAGGAAACATTTCAATATTTCATATAATAATCTCACATCACAATAACAAGTATCTTTACCATAGCCAATATTTATGTAATGTTACATTTAATAAGGTTTTCCTACAGATTTATCCTGAAAGGCAGGTGGACATAATTTCTCCTAACCCTCTATAACTTTGTCTATTTGTTTTCAAATCAAGCTACAAAATTTTCATTTTCAGTCTTTCTACTTAAAGCAAAATCAAACTTACACTCTTTCACCATGCTTAAACTATCCGAAGCTGACGCAAGAACCCCAAACTGGTTTTCTCCCCTCTACCTTTCATATTTTCACTCAAGCCCTTATTTCTCTTTCCAAAACTCAGACTATCTCCACTTTCATTTACATTCCAAATTAAAAACTGTATTCACCCCAATTTTGTTCTATTTCTCTTCATCTGTTAGAATCTGGAGGGAGTTAATACTTAATAATTTGCAAATAAAGAGCTGCATTTCTCTACACCATTCACAGTTTTTATAATATTAATATGCATTTTAAACAAATCACTGAAATCTTAAAGTCATCATATTTAAGGCTGTCATAAAAAGCCCTGATTGAAGTGTCTTAAATGGCAGAAAAAAACTTTATTTTTGTAGTTTTAAACATTGCCCTGATATCAGATACATGGACAAGAGGAGTGAAAGTACAGTTCTCTAGATTTAATTTAATATAATCTACAAACTTTAGCTTTAGGATCTAAGTAAACCTGAATTCAGACTCCCAGCCCTTGCTATCTTGGGCTGCTTGGTCTAGGTTTCAGGCTGCCACTAGCTGATTTCACCTTCCAGTTAACTTCTGGGAGAGTCTTCTCCTGCTTTTTCAATTCCATTACTTGATATCTAACTTGATATCTAACTTTATTCTTGTCACCTCCCTTGGACAGTGCTGGGACCCCCCAAAATGTCTTAATCTCCCACTGAAAGTGTAAGGTGGGAGTTATTTCCCAATGTTCTCTCTAATTATAGACCTTAGAAGATTTTCTGGTTATGTTCTAAATCTTTCTGTACAAACATGAAACATTTTACATAGAGATACAGACAGAATGACAAGACAGTGCACATAGATCTGGTTGTCTTTTTAGACAGTTTATTTTTTACAGTAAACCAATTTAGAATTAGAACTTCAGATTTTTTTTTAGAATTAGAATTAGATTGGTCAAATTCAGAGTTATCTTTAATATATTAATCTGTACTGGTCAAAGGAGTCCCAATGGGGCCAACATAATTCAATATTATCTTCAGTCAATTGACATCAGCACTGGTAATATATAAGGTCATCAAATTGATCATGAAGAGATGGCAGTTTTGTTAGCCAGATCCCCAATTTTGGATTCTGACTGACCAATGGTCAAATTGTAGCCAAATTATGAAGGATATCTTTACCTTGTGGGAGGCCTTTCTTTGGGTCTGTGCCCCTAGAGATGCTTGGAGAGAAAAGTGGACTGAAGCCTAATACAGGGAGTCTGAGAGATAAGGAATAAGAATTTTGGGGATAAGACTCACCCACCCTTCAGAGCTGAGACTTCAGGAGAAAAGTAAGTCCTATAGGTGACCAGTCCCAGCACTGTTGAGGGGAAGTGTCCAGTCTCCAGGGCCCAGAACAAATCTGAGCCACATAGCACTATTTAAATATCAACCTTTCACACAGTTTGTTCTAAGAAAGACAAATGAAATTAGGTTGTGAGTACATTCAATTTCTCACAAGCTGGCAACATACAAGCATTGCATGGGAATTAAAGTTCAGAACTAGCTTGATTTTGAGGTTTGAGTGCTCAGTTTATATACCTTTTCAACTGGGGTAGACATCACCCTGCTTTCATTTTACCTCTTGACTGAGGAAATACTTGTTTTATCAGATCACCATCCAACCAAAGTAGATATATCTAGGCAGAAGAATCTGTCTCTACTCAAACCTGAGCAGAACACAATGAAGCTTCCATACCTTAGATTAAATCAATTCAGACTTAGATTGGGGTTTGACTCAAGGCAATCTCATGATCAGTAATGCCTTCGGAAGAACTTTGGGAGAACGGGACTGGGCAGAGGTGGGTGGTGGGAAGCTCTAAGTCTTTAAGATACTTAGTAAGAAAAATCATTTTTCACACCTGTCAGACTTTTTTATTGACAAATATTTCTGAGAATAGAAAGATGATGAAAAAGTAGGTAAAAATTGCTGAAAGGGAGATGATAGATATTAAAAAAAATTATTTACTTCACAGTTTTACCTAGTATTTTGTTTACTTCTATACACTTTTCATATGTGACATGATACACTACAACGACGTTGCTTTATTAATATGAATAGAAAAATTATATTTCAATGATCAGTCCTATACTATGGATGCAGTTACATAACCTTGCCCATTTGGTAGTAAATATATTTTAAAAATACTTTGTTCTTTTGGTAGGATACTAATGTGTGGTATACAAATATCAATACTTTTCAAGTGTACGAAATTCTAAAAAAAAATTTAACATATCAAAATTCCATGGTGGTTGTTTAGGTGATACACAATTCAATTAAGAAGATTGGGGGGAAATAGCTCACACTTCTAATGTTTCAGAGTTTTAAAATCTTTTACTCACAACAATGCTTCAAGGTAAACACTACAATTGTTTTTATTCTTATTTTATAGATAAGGACACTGGGGCTTACAGACGTTTAAAGACTCCCTATTATATACAGCAAGTATAGAGTGAGAGGTAATGCTCTTAGATATCCAACCTATCTCTGTAGAGATATGTATACACATTCACACACATTTAAATAATCTTTCTTCCATGTTTTGGATATATTACTCCCTCCCCTCTCACATGCTATTTACTAACTCCTATTTGGAAGCTTACCCAATGGCCCCCAGTTATCAGAGCCCTTTTTCTCTTTAAATTATCTTGAATTTACATGTCTGAGTCTATGATGTAAGCTTCTAAGGGTGTAACCTTCTTAAGAAGAGAGAATGTTTACTTTTTATCTTTGCATACTTAGTGCCTCTCCTAGAACGTGCTTAGCAAATGTTTGCCAATGTAAATTAATGTGATATATACATTGATTATAGGGAGTAATTAAAATGAATATTTTGTTCATTCTATTACCAATTCTTTACAAACTCCAATTCTACCACTTTGCTATTATTAGAATTTTGGAAACAGTTTTGTGCATATTCACATAGTTTGAAATCTTCACGTTAGTCACATTGCATAGAAGAATTAATTAATTAAGAATGAAAGTGAATGGGAGAAACCATGAGAAAAACCAAACCAAAACATAACGTAAGAGAAAAGAATCTGCTTCTTTCTGCATTCCAACTCTACAGTTCTTTCAGTGGATGTGGATGGCATTTTGCATCTAGTCCTTCGAAAATGTTTTAGGTCCTTGCCTTGCTGTGAATGGCCAAGTCCATCAGAAACATTCCTTGCACACTATGACTTTTATTATGTATAATGTTCTCCTGCTTCTGCTCATTTCACTCAGCATCCATTCATAAAAGTCTTTCCAGGATTTTCTGAAGGCCACTTGCTCATCATTTCTTCCAGCACTTTAGTATTCCATTACATTCATGTACCAGAACTTGTTCAGTGATTCCCCAACTGATGGACATCATCTCAGTTTCCAGTTCTTGGCCACCAGAAAGAGTTTCTATTAAGTTTTGTATATGTGGGTACCTTTTCTGTTTTTATGATCTCTCTGGAATTTAGCCTTAGAAGCAGTTTTGCAGTGTTAAAGGGGATGCACACTTTTTTTAATATTTCATTTTTAACACAGTTCATATCACATAAAACAATTCCAGCTTTTGGTCAAGTGACACTTCATTTTAAAGCATTTACAATACAGACTACAAAAGAATTTTTTTTTAAAAAACATTAACCAACTGAGGCACATATAATATTTATGGATGCCAACTTCACAAGCCCTTGACCCAATTGTCTCCACAGTATTACTAGGAATTAAAAGACTCTAACTTATTGTTGTTGGTCTAAAGTCCTAAGTGTAATAGCTTAATTTTAGACTTAACCTCAGATGTTCCCCTACCAACTATCTATAATTCAATAGATCTAATACTAAGCTTACAAGTCTTTTGACTACAGGAAATTACCACGAAGAGTAAGGACATTGCAGGGAAGCAATATCTTCCCAACTTCATGCCACTTCCAGGTAGGAGTAGATTGTCAACTTGCATTCTGTGAGGCATAAAGTCTTCCAGGTGTCAGTGGGGAAACTGAGTCAGGAGAATCCTACCTCAGCCCAGGCTGAACAGCTGCTCTCCCACCCTTTCCATGAGATCACCTTTTAAAGTTCATACCAGCATCTCACAGGTTTACTGGCATCATGGATTGGAAGCTCACACCACCTTTCTTGCTATCCATACCTGGAGTTAGACTCAGAACAGTCACTTAATAGTCCCATAGCATCTTAAAATAGCAAGTTCCAATATAGGTTTCAAATATGACTATAATTTCACTTAGGTTAAGGAACATCTTTTGAGGCAAGTCTTAAGTGACTTACATGCCTTTCTATATGTATTCTAGGTCCTGATAAAATAGCAATCAAAAAATCAAATTTACCATTAAAACTTTAACTTTTTCATCAGTGCCAAATTTTACCGAGGTTACCTGCTTCTAGGAAATTTAAACTAAAATTCTTTTCCCCAAACTAAAGATATCTTTGATTTATTCTCAGTAATTAATTCAGTCAATTGTTTTTCATTTTCCATTTTTCTTTTTTTTATTAAATAAATTTATTTATTTAACTTTTTACATTCATTTTCACAAAATTTTGGGTTCCAAATTTTCTTCCCATTTGTCCCCTCCCCCATCCAGAATACACTGAGCATTCTAATTACCCATATCACAAATCTGCCCTCTCTTCTTTCATCTCTCCCTTCCCTTGCCCCATCTTCTCTTTTTTCCTGTAGAGCCAGATAACTTTCTATTGCCCATTACCTGTATTTCTTATTTCCTAGTAGCAGGAACAATACTCAACGGTTGTTTCTTAAACTTTGAGTTCCAACTTCTCCCCATTCCTCCCTCCCCACCCATTCCCTTGGGAAGGCAGGCAATTCAATATAGGCCATATCTGTGTAGTTTTGCAAATGACTTCCATAATAGTCATGTTGTGTAAGACTGACTATATTTCCCTCCATCCTATCCTGCCCCGCATTGCTTCTATTCTCT
>JAQQSK010016021.1:0-10582 GCA_028658325.1 Potorous gilbertii | reverse complement strand
CTTGACTTTTATGTCTTTGCCTGATGGTAAGCATTGTTCTTCCTCATCTGAAAGGATGGAAGAAGATACCTGTTACCAAGAATGTAACCTTCTATAGTCTTATTTTTTTTCCCTTTTTTGGGCATTTTCCCAACCAGTTACTTGACTTTTGGGTCCTTTGTCAAGAATAGGATATACTCTGGGAATCTGTAAGATCTCAGTTCCTCCAAGGTGGCATAATCAAGTGTGTATACTAGTCTGGGAATAGAAAGAGATTTTTGTGGCCAGAATCTTAACAGTTTCTTCTCCACAGCCACTTGGCCTCCAGTTCCGACACCAATCAGTGTGAGATAACAAGCAGCTCTCTCAGGGCCTCTAGATAGGGCTGAGATAATAATCAGCTCCTCAGTGCCCCCAGGGTTTTTACAAACTAACAATGGATGTGGCTGCTGTAGGGGCTGCAGTGGGAACTGCTGCCCCTTGCCTGATGTGGCCTCTGTGGCCGCTGCCTCAGGCCAGAGCTATGGGAAAGCCCTTCTCCCTTCCTGGGCAGCTGAAAACACCCCGTCACTGACCTTTGATACCTGTGGGTTGAGGGATCTGTGGACTGCTGCTGTGACTGGAGATTCTGCCCCCAAGGTGTCCAATTCCCAGAGCCTTGCCAGCCCTGTGGCCAAGGCTGGGCTGGGCTCTGCTCTGCATGTGGTGCAACAGACATTTCCTGTGGGCCTTTCAGGTCACCCTGGGCTGGAAATCTCCTCCAGTCTGTTGTTGTCCACTTCTGATGCTCCACAATTTGTTGAGAATCCTTGTCTACAGATATTTGATGGGCTGTGTGGGGAGAGTCTGCATATATGTGTCTTTCTACTCCACCATCTTGGCTCTGCCCCCCTGGTTTGTATATTTTGATCTTCCTTGTCATCAAAGTAAGATTCTATAGTCAGATTCTTTTTCAGGTTTTTGCTTATTTCCCCATTTGACTTTTGAGCTCTGTCGAGGTAGTCCTCTGCCTTGGTGGTGGGGTATACGGTCTGCAGCTTGATCCCCCCCAAATCTGTGGGCCTAGAGGTCCAGAAACAGCACCTGATGCTTCCTCTGCTTCTACTGTGACTTCCTTGGGCTCCTCCACCCCCTCTGCCTCGTCTGCTGGCCTGGCGTTCAACCACTCTACTTTCTCACACAGGTCTGACAGGTTTTGATCTTCCAATTTGCCCTTGGTATTTTGGGGTTGTGAAGTCTAGAAACAGTCACAGACACCAGTGATTCATTCCCCCCTAGGCCTGCTCAGATTCCATATATGTTGGCCTGGCCCACCCTGGACTGTGCTCTGTTCCTAGTGTGGTACAATACACTCAACCTTCGAGGCTGTCTTGGGCTTCCCCTCAACCTTCGAGGCTGTCTTGGGCTGGCTATTTGCTTCACTCCATCATTCCGTGGATTCTGCAGCTCCAGAATTTGTTTACAGTGATTTTTCACAGGTATTTCGCTGGGCTTGGGGGGAGATCTGTGGAAGTCCCTGCTTCTACTACACCATCTTGGTTCTGTCCTCAACTCTGCAGTTTTTTAAAGGTAATCCACCCTTGCCTCCCCTGTCGTTCAATTTTGAACCCAAATCATTGTTTGCTTGTTTGTTTTTTGCAGTGTCTAATAGAGACAGTGTTCTTTCTTAAATGTCTCAAATACAGCTGGATACAATATACCAAATATACAGAATGCAGCAGTTCTAGAACCACACTGGTTCTGGGCACTAAATTTCTAGTAATATAGCAAGAACCATCTTCCTTCTTAGTATTTTGTTTTTTACCTCTCAGTTATACTTATTCATGTATGACATAACTATTTCTGTTACTTTCTCACTGCCCTTATAAAACTATTAGCTCTTTTGGTGCTTTATATATCACCTAGCCCAGTGACAAGTAATAAATTTTTGTTATCCTTGTTATCTAGTACAAGGGTCATAACATGGGTTACATAGAGGGATACACAGAGAGATTTAACAGGGTGCATGAACTTGGATAGAGAAAATAATTTATCTTTATTTTCATTAATCTTTAAAATTTAGCATGCCCTGTAATTACTTTAAAACATCATTCTTAAAGGATTCCATAGGCTTCATTAGCCTACCCAAAATGTCTATGATACCAACAAATTGAAGGATTTCTGATTTAGTGTAATTCATAACAATTCTGTCACCTTTCAAAGCCAAATAACACATTGACTGTTTGAGTTTGGGAGATCCTTCAAAAGTATAAAAGAAACTGTATTAGCAATGGAACCTACTAATTGAAGTCCCAGAGAAGTAGCAATGGACAATGACAGCATCTGGATGGAGATGAAGGATGCACTGAAAACAAATTAGACACAGAGAAAAGACAGTTTCTGGACTCTATAAGAGCACTGACTAATGGGGGGTGAAAAATAAACAGAAACTACGAATTACCTCTTTTATTACATATGCTATGTAAGTCTGATCCCACTCTCCCCAGGAACCTAGATCTACAAGGGAAAAGTGTGCTCCCATATTAGGGTTATTGTTTTGTACAAATTGCTCTCAATTTTTAGTCTCAGTAAAAAACCTTTCTAAAATTTAAGTGTCTGTTTCATAGTCAATGTGAAACACACTACTGGGAGCTCATCAGCAACATTACTACAAAACCAGTCACTTAAGATTATCCCTAAAACTACTAGGGAAATAAGTGGTAAGCTCTTCTCTGGGAAACCAACATATCAAACAGGATGGGGGGAGTTGGGAAAGTATCCTTGGAGGGGGTGCTATATATATACAAACTAAATGCAGGATGTGCAAATTTGGAATATCCACCCCAAATATTCACACAGACTATCTGTGCCCAACCTGTGGTAGGGCATTTTGAGCTCATGTTGGTCTGATCAGCCATAATCAAATACCCTGAAATTTCATTTTCTCATGGTGATGTCATTTTGGTCCTCTTTGAAGACGAAGGACAACAACCAACCAACATATGATATAGCTTACCTAGATTTTGTGATTTCATTGTTACAAGAAACTCTTGGTGAGGAAGTTCTATCAATTTATGCTAGTAATTCAAAAAGTGTTCTATACTTTCTTAGAGAGTTGCCTAAGGCATGGAAAGATTATGTCACACAACCTTTAATATAGCAGGTGTGATTTGAAGTCACAACTTCCTGACTTTGAGGCCAGATCTCCATACCATTTTTTTTTATAGATAGAGATTAGTTATAAAGATAAAGTTGCTAAGTGGCTCAGTGGATAGAAAACTAGACCAACAATCAGGATATGAATTCAAATCCAGACTCTTCTACTTACTGTGTGACCCTAAACAAGTTACTTAATCTTTGTCTACTTCAGTTTCTTCATTTGTAAAATGGGGATAGCACCTTGTGAGGATAAAATTAAATATTTATAACATGATTTGCTAATCTTAAAGTGCCATACAAATATTACTTTTTATACATAAATATAAGTTTAGGTATAGTTATAGATGTTTTATGATTTGGTGAATTTTTTTTCATGAAAGATCAAGGCATAGGCATTTCACGGATTTGGACTCAGTAAGAATACAAGCTATACCCTTTACCTTTTTGGTGCATGATGATTATTTGGGTGGTTGTGAATATAGTCAAATTGAGTGGAGCAGGGCAGGAGTGGGCCAGAACTTTTGGACAGAATCTTTGAATTTGGCATTTGTCATGAAATTTTGTACTATGAGAAGTTAACTCAACTGTTCCAAACAATTTTTTTAAGCTGTGGCAGTGAACCATTGTCAATTTAGGGACTGTCAATGGCAGAATATGCTATGAAATTACCTTACTTCATTTTCCATAGGCCCCAAAAGTTTCTTGAAGCTATATTCTGGGAATTCTTCATTTCTGAAGAAAATTGTCTTTTTTCAGATTGATTTAATGTAATAGTTCTAGTCACTCTTCAGCTCACAGATATAAGAACTGTCAAATGATATTTCTTAATAGCTTTATTCTTCTCTAAACAGCCTTAATGAAATAAAAAGAGGAAAAGAAGTCAAGGAAAAAGTAATAGAATTTAGCTTATAAGTAGTATATCATAATTTGCAAGACATTTTTTAAATTTTTATTTTTTATCCATTTTTAAAACAGATCCACATATATTTAAGGATATCACTAAGTAATTGTTTATAGATATGGCATAGAAATAACTATGGTTTTCATTTTTAAAAAATCATAGCCAGTAAAACACAAGAGGATATGTGTAAGGACACATTTGAAGCACTTATAGACATGTTAATTCAATGGTAATATAGCTTATTTAAATATTTAAAGCACTGAAAAATTGCTATATTTGTACTGTTATCAGCAGTCCTCTTCTCTTGGAGCTACACAACTCTTAGTAATGCTGAGGGTTCGGTTTAAGTGTGAAGAAAGGTAGAAGAAGAAGGTTATTTAAAAATAAAAGAGCAGTCAATGGCCATGAGATTGAGATATCCTTTCACTAGTTTCTGTAGTGAAGTAAATGTTGAAACAAAATATGGGGTCTTTTAATTCATGACTAAAGCCACATATATAGGTGTATTCTCTGTCTTTGGAGTTCTTTAGTATCAGTCCTGAGGGACAGCCTAAACATGTCTTAGATTCTCTAAGGACTAGTTAAGGCAGAGGAAACTCAGATCTTTCTAAACCACTCTGTCCTGAGTTTCCTGAGTTTTACCTTTAGGTATCTTCTGAGTATGTTTAGCAGCCTCCAAGAAAACTCCCAAAGGGCAAACTAATCCTATGGGGTTTGACTTATGACATCTCAAATGGGTTTTGCATGGTCCAAATGAACACAGCTTGCTAGATTCACAAAGTTACACTAAATATTTCCTCTCTATATAGACTGGATATATATGCTTCCTATGATATTTTCAGGGAGCCTAGGATATTGTAATGGTATATAATATAAATGACTTTGTGTCAGTGAATGAAGGAATTTTCGGGCAAGGAAATTCAAATTCAATGAGCATTTACTAAGTGCCTACTATATATAAAACACTGTACTGGGTGCTGGGAATACAAAGACATAAAATTTTCAATCTCTGAAATGCCCCACATATTCTAATGAAGCTCCAAGTTGCCACGTACATTGACTTCAATTTCTTTGTGATAAATTAAAATCATAAAATAGGAATAAAATAAAAATTTGAAGATCAAGGGATACTGCCAATCATTTAAACACAGAATCTGAAAGCTGAAAGTAACTTCAGAAATCTAGTCCAATCTCTTGAATGAATGAATTCCTATCTGGCATTACTTCTGGTGAGGGAAAATCATAGGTTCATAATTCAATTTTTTAAAGCTAGCTCTGATATTTAGCAAGATCTTCCTTGTATTGAGTCAAAATTCACTGCCTTTTTGCAGCTTAACAGAAAGCTTTCTCCTCCTCCTTTCCATAAAACAGTTCTTCATTTTAATATTCAATATTTAACAACTATTATGTTTCCACTAAAACATCCTTTTCTTCCCTTCTAGAAGTCACTCCTTTAAAATCTAACTTATATAAAATATATCTATTGATTCCCCCCATGCACTTCTTCTTGTATAGTTATAGTTAGTATGTGACCTGTTTTTCTGATTCTGATTATTTCCCCTTTCATTATTATATAAAGGTATTTCATTTTTAAAAAATATTTCTCAAATTCTTTCATTTTCATTGTATTCCATTACATTAATATATCTATTTTCAATCAGTGAACAAACATTTATTAAATACCTACTATGTGCCAGGCATTGTGCCAAGCAATGGGCATACAAAAAGAGGCAAAAGACTGTCCCTACTCTCAAGGTACTTACAATCTAATGGGGGAGACAACATGCAAACACATATATACCAAGTAAGCTATATATAGGACAAATAGAAAATAATTAACCTAGGAAAGGCACTGGCATTAAGAGGGGTTGGGGAATCCTATTTTATTTATAATTTAATTACCCCTACCTAGCCTGATTTGTTGAAGATTTAGGTTGCCTACTATTTATTTGTAATTAAAAATGTTATTGTTGTTAAATTGTTTCAGTTGTGCCTGACTCTTTGTGATACCTGTTGGGGATTTTCTTGGCAAAGATACTAGAGTGGATTTCTGTTTACTTTTCCAGTTCATTTTACAGATGAGGAAATGTGGCAAACAGGGTTAAGTGACTTACCCTATATCATATAGATAATAAGTTTCTGAGGCCATATTTGAACTTATAAAGAAGAATGTTCGTAATTCCAAACTCAGTGCTCTATCCATTGTGTAGTCTGGATTTCTATGTAACTAAAAATGATACAGCAATGAAAATCTTGAATAGTAGCTCATCCTCTCTCTTGATAATATATATTAGAAGATATTCCTAATAGTAAAATTATTCAGAGAATCACAGAATTTCAGAGTTGGAAGGGTTTTTAGTTGTTCATCCCATCCAAGGATATTCTGGTAAATGTTTAGCAACTGACTTTCTGGGAAAAAAAATAATGTAAATATGAAGTATTCAAAATTTATTAACATTTTCTACATCACTTTGTTGTCCAAATCAACAAAACAATAAACCAAACACTTATTGATGTCCAAGGTGTATATACTCACACTGAAAATTTAACTGTTGGCTCTCCAGAATGGTTGGAGCTAGTTCCAATACATCCCTGATCTAATCTAACGTATATGGTGACAGTAATCCTCCCAGAAAGCAGTCTAATAAACTTTTCTTGAAGAACTCAAGTGAAGGGGATCCCATTACTTCCATAAGCAGCCTGTTTTACTCTGAGATAATATGAATGAAATGAATGAATGAAATGAAATTGGAAAGTTTTTATTTTATTTTATTTATATAGGAGACTTAAAGTTGTTTTATTTCAATTCCCATACACTGATTCTAATTCTGCCTTCTGAAGCCAAGGACATGTCCAGTCCCTCTTCAATAACAATCCTGGAGATATCTGAAGACACCATGCCTTCTTTTACTTTTACACCCACTCTCTCTCTCTGTCTCTGCCTGTCTCTCTCTCTCTCTGTTTCTCTCTCCCCACCCCCCTCTCTCCCTCCCAAAAAGCATGTTTAGTTTCCATAGCTAATCTTCATATGGAATAAACCTTAAGCTCTTCAAATGGCATGGTTATTTTTTAAAACTTCTAATTCAAAGTGTAGGTTAGATTTCCAGAAAGATTTTAATAGCATGCTTTTCTAAGAGAAATTAATTGATACCTATTTACATGTGAATTGCATTACATTAACTCTTGGATTAAAGTTTATCTCTCTCTCAGTATTTTAATGTCATCAATGAATGTTGGATTTTTAAAAGCTTTTTCTATATTTATGAAATGATATATATATATTTTTAAAAATTGTTTATATTTTTTGTTATGATAATAGTTCCTCTCTCTACCTCCTCTCTAATCAAATTTGCTTAACATACCTGACAAAATTCTGTTTTGTCATGTGGAATAATTTTGTGAATGTATTACTGGAATCTATTTGCTAATATTTGTTTATGTATTCATATATTTTAAGGAAATTGTTCTATAATTTTATTTTTTAGTGTCATCTTCTCCAAGTTTTAAAATCAATGCCATATTTGTCTGAAAAAGATAATGAGAACATTGCCATATTCTTCTGCATTTATGAATAATCTGCAACATATGTATTATTTGTTCTTGGAAGTTTGGAAAGAATCTGCCAGTGAACCCATTAAATGGTGTGTGTGCGTGTGTGTGTGTGTGTGTGTGTGTGTGTGTGTGTGTGTGTATAATTTTTATTGTTTCCTGTTCTATCAGTTTTTGGTAAATTCCTATTTTGTAGACAATCACTACTTTCCTTTGATTTCTCTAATTTATTAAAACATAACTCTGTGTTATATTTTTAATCATAGTCTTCATTTTTATTGTGATCTTCCATCTTGTATCTGTAATTTTGCTGATTTGTACTGGTTTTCTTCTTTAAAAAAATAAAATCCAAAAGTTTGATAATGACCTGTCAATTATATAGTCTTTCATTAAAATAACTTTTGCTTTTATTGCTTGATTAAATTGGTCTTTGATTTTCTATTCCATTTACTTCTGCTCTTAAGTTTACAATATCTTTTATGCTTTTGGCATTTATTTTTTTTCCCTTTCCTAGTGTCTTTAGGTGCAAATTTAATTCACTTAGTTTCTTCCTTCTCTCTTATAATATGGCATTCAGTGGTATAAACTTGACTCTCAATTTAATAGTATCCCATAAATTTTGGTATTGGTATAAAAGTGATATTTCATAAGTATTCTCTTATTATTTCACCATTTTTTCCATAGTCCAATTCTTGGCAAGTATTTAAAATGTCCTGATCCTGTCTCTTGATCTGTAAAATGGGAACAATATTTTCCATTCTGCTTCATAGCATTGTAGTGGAGAGAAAATGAAATTGAGGGTGTAAAGAACATTATAAACAAATATATGTAAATGTGCTATCCATTATAGAGATATGACAGATTAAATGTGCAGAATGAGGCATACATATTTTTGTGTACAGTATTTGAGGGAATTTGTTTTACTTTACTATACATATATGTTAAAAGACATTGATTTCTTTCTCTTCTTCAGTGAAGGGTGATGGAAAAAAGATAAAATAGATTTTTGTTAAATTTTAAAGATTGAGAGATGGGGCATTTCTCCAGATGTGATATATTGTATTCATTTTCATATAATGATAGTGTTATTAGTTTTATTCACCAATTTATTTTGTTACAAGAGATTTTTCACAAAATGGGAGTAATCTGTAAATGTGATACAAAAACAAAACACATCAGAAAAACCCATGTGTATTTGTGTGTGTGTGTGTGTGTGTGCGTGTACTTATGCATGTATGTATATATATATGTGTGTACATTATAATTATTTTTGTGGCTACTTACATGACATTTTATATTTTATAAACTTTTCAGTCAAATGTTTCACAATACTTAACTCACTGAACAAAATTAGCTATGAAAGTTTGCCTTTTTCATTTCTCATGGTTTTATTAAAGATATTCTTGGTAGATTCATGGACAATCATATAAAGGTTTTAAAGATGTTACTAATGTCTTCTCTGTTGCTTTTTTTTTTGGTAGAGGTATTAACCGTCTGTCCTTATACCACCCTTCCAATTCTCCTAAAATATTTGCTTTTTTGATGTAGCCTGAGAACAAATCCTTCCATGCCTAGAAAAATGTATTTCCTTTAGCATGGATTTTTTAACCTTATTTTTGAATGTAATAAACATTGTCCATTGGACCAACTCTTCCTGAATGGAAGTCAGGTTGCAATGGCTTGAAAAATGAATAAGAGAGAGCAAATGAAGACCATGGGCATGGGAAAATTTTTACATGCTTTTGAATGTAAAAGGGAGAAAAGATATAAGATGAAGGCTTGAAAGAAGAGAAGGTTAAATTAAGGATTTATTTTTAAGGATTTTGTTGACCTGAGAATGTGAAGAAGCAGCTGGGGTTGAGGCACTGCATTTGGAGAAATAAAAAGAGAGGCAAAGCAAGTGACAAACATGATGATGGTGTGACTTTTTCCTGAAACATTTTTCAACTTAACACCTTAAAAAAAAGAATTATATACTGTGGAGTAACTAAAGCTGAACACATAAGATTAAAAGGCAGAAAAAGAGAACAATGCAAACATGTCATTAAACATCTTTAGAGAGGGAGGAGCCAAGATGGTGGAGTAGAAAGACACACATATACTAGCTCCGAAACCACAGCCTATAAAATATCTGTAAAGAAGAACTCCTAACAAATTCTGGAGCAGTGGATGTCACAGAGCAATGGAGTGGAGGAGATTTCTGTTCCAGAAAGACCTGAAAAACCCTCACCAAAGGTCCATCACGCATGGGACCAGAGTGGAGCCCCGCCCTATCTTGGCCTTGCGGCCCAAGAGGAGCAGATACGAGCAGGCTTCAGGAACGGAATCTCCAGTGGCCACAAAGGTCCCTCAAACCACAGGTACTACAAGTCTGTGAGAGAGACTGTTTGGTGGGCCAAGAGAGGAGCAGGGTGTCTCCATAAATCAGGCCCCCTTGGGAGGCAGCAGCAGAGGCAGCAGGAAGCCAGAGGCTCCTGGAGCAGGCAGAAGCTTGGGACTATTACGGAAGGTCTACACATAAACCCCCTGAGGGAACTGAGCCTGGGAGGCAGCCCTGCCCCAACCTGAGCACCAGAACTTAAGCTAACATTGAATAGCAGCCTCCCACCCTTGAAAGCCCTGAGTCTGGGAAGCAGCATTTGAATCTCAGACCCCAAGCACTAGCTGGGTGGATCTAGGCGGGGGTGGAGACGAATCTCAGAAGTCAAGTAAATGGCTGGGAAAATGCCCAGAAAAGGGAAAAAAAATAAGACCATAGAAGGGTACTTTCTTGGGGAACAGAGTTTCCTCCTTTCCTTTCTGATGAGGAAGAACAATGCTTACCATCAGGTAAAGACATAGGAGTCAAGGCGTCTGTATCCCAAACATCTGAAATAGATATCCAATGGGCTCAGGCCAGGAAAGAGCTCAAAAAGGATTTTGAAAATCAAGTTAGACAGGCGGAGGAAAAACTGGGAAAAGAAATGAGAGAGATGCAAGAAAAGCATGAAAAATGGGTCAATACCTTGCTAAAGG
>JAQQSK010016020.1:0-10583 GCA_028658325.1 Potorous gilbertii | reverse complement strand
ACAAATGGGGAGAAAATTTTGGAACCCAAAATCTTGTGAAAATGAATGTAAAAAGTTAAATAAATTTATTTAAAAATAAAATAAAATAAAAAAGAAAAGTTTGTTCAGATTCATTTTTTAGAGGTATTTGAGGGAATGTGTAGATGATCACAGGTAGTTCCCTTATTTTATTACACTCTGCCCCCAAACAAACAATTTGTAGCATTTTACATTAGTTCCTTTTCCAATGAGATATTTCACATTGCCTTTTTGTTTTTATTTTTGGTTTTGTTTTATAATTTCTTGATTTCTCATAAGATAGTTACCTTCCATCAACTTCATTCTAATTTTTAAAGAACTATTTTCTTCAATAAGCTTTTGGACTTCTTTTCCCTTTGGCCAATTCTACTTCATGAGGCATTCTTCCCATTATCTTTTTGGACAGCTTTCAACTTTTGATTTAGTCTATTTTTATAGGTGTCATTGTCTTTAGCTTTTTTGGGGGTCTCTGTTGACTCATTTTTCGTGATTTTCTTGCCTCGCTCTCATTTCTCTTCAGAATTTTCCCTCTACTTCTCTTACTTGATTTTAAAAATCCTTTTTGAACTCTTCCATGACTTAATACAATTTTATGATTTTCTTGGAAGTTTTGGATGTAGGAGTCTTGGCCTTGGTGTCTTTCTCTGGTTTCATGAATTGACCTTCCTCATTCAAAAAGATAGAAGAAAATTTCAGCAAGAAAGGAATCTTCTATTATCTTATTTTCCCTTCTTTTGACATTTTACCATCAATATCTTGACTTCTGATCTCTTTGTAAGGAGAGGGTATACTACACTACACCGAGTTTAAGATGTTTGGTGAGGCTATTTTCTGAGGTATGTTTAGGGACCTGTAGTTTCTCCAAAGTGGTATAATCAAGAGAAAGGTGTTTAATTCTCTCCTAGCCTGACCTCTGGTCTGTGAGCAATCACAAGCACTCTATTCTGTCCTGAATCTGCGAGTAGGATTCCCTCTCCATAACTGCTACCAGTTCCTCCGGGCCAGCGCTCCTCCTAGACCCAGGCACACCATTCAGTACTGTAATGGTGCTGTGACAGTGGCTGTAGTCACTCCAGGCCTGAGGTTCAAACTTGGGTCGGGTCACAGTCCGCTCTTAGGTGAAAGAACTTTCTCACTGCCCTGTGAAACTGTATTTGGTATTGTGAGTTGATAAATCTGCAAACTATTACAGATGCCAGTGATACAGTGCCCTGAGACTTGCTCCAGTCCTGTCTGTGCAGAAGCAACCCACAATGGGTTACATTCCCCTCCATACCTGGTGAAATATACCCCTGCTCTTGGCAATTGTCCTGAGCTGGAAATCTGTTTCACTTTCTCATTTTGTGACATTTGCTGTTCTAAATTTTGTTTAGAGGCATTTTTTACAGGTATTTTGAGGGGTTTGCATGGAGAGCTCAAGCAGGTCCCTGCTTCTACTCTGCCATCTTGGTTCTGTCCCTCATAGTTATTATTTCTAACCGTATTTCCTTCCATTCTATTTCCAGTACTCCCATTTATACTATTCTCTCTCTCCTTTCATCCTGTCCCTCCTCAAAAGTGTTTTGCTTCTGATCACACCTTCCCTTAATTCTCCTTAATTTCCTTCTACCCTTTGCCTTCCATTTTCCTATACGTTAAAAGAGATTTCTAAACCCCACTGTCTGTGTATCTTATTTCTGAGTTACATCTGAGTTACATCTAAAAGCAAATTTTGACATTCATTTTAAAAACTTTGAGTTCTATTTCTAGAACTCCCTTTTCACCCCGTCCCTCCTTAAAAGTGTTGGCTTCTGATTATCCTTTCCCCCAATTTTCCCTTCCATCTATCATATCTTTTCTCCTATCCCCTTCTCCTCTATTTTCCTGTAGGGTAATACAGATTTCTTTATGCAATTGAATGTGTATGTTATCCCCTTCTTAAGCCAGTTCTAATGAGAATAAGGTTCACTCATTTGCTCTCACCTCCTACCTCTTCTTCTACATTGTAAAAGGTTTTCTTGCTTTTTGTACATGTGATAATTTATCCCATTCTACCTAAAACCATGCTCTTTGAAGGTCATATAATTTCAGTCTCTACCCCTCCCCTCTTAGTATCCAGTTTCCTTATATATGTACTGTCTTCCCTCATTAAACTTTAATTGACTTGAAGGTAGTACTTGTCTGTCTTTTTTCTTGTCTTTACATCATCAGTGTCTGCACATGATGGGAACTTATTTTTTTCATTTCTTCCATATGATTTCCACATTGGCATATCCAGTCCCATTCTTTTTCTAGTCCTGTGATGACTTTATAAATCACCACCTAGTCATTCCATATTTCTAAAAAGATATTCCATTGACGATAAATCTCAACATATTCATAATGTATCTACTTATCTTTCTCCTCAACTGGACCACTCTACTTTTCAATGTCTGCACATTATTGAAGATACCACCATTCTTCCATTCTTCTAGGTTTATAATGTTGCCAGTACCATTGATTGCTCATATTTTACCCCATATATCAATTTCTTAACAAACATGATTTCTATCACTGCAATACTTTTCCCACATTCATTCCCTTCTCTTTGTTCATAGAGCACGCCCCAAGTTGAGACTCATCACCACTTCCATAAACTACCTCAGTACTTTTAATTGTTTTTCCTTTTTTTGGACTAAAGTCCCTTCCCTCTACAATGCAGTCTCAATACAGTTGCCAAATTGGTTTTCATAAAGCAGAGATTTGATGAATCATTCCACTGCACAATAAACAAAAATGACTCTACGATTCCTTTAGAATAAAATATAAATTCTGGTTTGCACTCAGAGTTCTTCATCATGCTCCCTCATTCAACTTGTCCATTCTTATAATGCATTACGCTCCTTGCTAAGGTCCATTTTTTAACACAAAAGACACTTTATCTCTCTTCCTTTGCAAAGACTTCCTCATCCACTGAATGTACTTTTTCCTAGGCTCCATCTCTTATCATCCCTGGCTCTTTTCAAGATTCAGTACAAGCCCTTTTTTTTACAAGAAATAGTTCCTGGTTCTCCTAACTCCTAAAACCCCCTCCCAAAATCATCTTGAATTTTTGAATCTACTCTGTGTGTAATTATGTATATGCATGTATATGTGCATATGTATATATATATATATATGTGTGTGTGTGTGTGTGTGTGTGTGTGTGTGTGTGTGTGTGTGTGTGTGTATCTCACAATACAATAAAATGGACAGGGAGTATTTCTTTTTTTTTTTTTACCTTTGTATTCCTAGAACCTTTCCTTGGGCTTAGTGTATAATAGCGTCCTATAAAGTCTTGTTCGTGTATGGATGGTAACATTAATATGTCATCAGTAAAATAGGTCTGTATTCCTCTTTCTTTGATTTCTCTTTCCATGGTTTGAGTACTATACACAAACTGTGAATTTTTTTATGGGCCCACATATATTAAAAATTAATTCTATCAAATAGGCAATTAACTCTTTTATCACATAAATTGCTTACAAAAACTGTACTGATGGAAATCTGTAGCATGCCTTTTTATGTCTGTAAACAATTTATGCTGATATGGGAGATAATTGTCTGAATGTTTGATAGAATTAACTTATTACATATGAGCACAAGTTATATTTTTTCTGTCTTTCATCGTATGGTTTGTTCATTTTCTCTTTATGTGATGTAGATGTTTGGATTATACATGTTTTAACACCTTTTCCAGATTTTATTTTATTTTGTTATTCAACTATTTTGAAATTTCATGGACATTTTGCATATAACGTGTACATACAAAATTTGAGAAGCGTATTATATCTTATCTCCTCAAAAGCTGTGAAATTGTTTTCATTTTTTGTAATTGTTTCCTTAATAAAACTTACTAATTTAATCTATTTAGTGATCTTTGCAAAAATCGTTTAAAGTTAATTAAATAGGTACCATTGTGTTCTAAATTTAAATTTCTTTCTTCTTGAATTTTTATCATTACTGTGTAAGGATTTCAGGAGGGGAGGTGCTGTGGAGATCCAAGTTGTCAATTTTTTTAATTGACTACTTAATTCTTTGAGCTTTTCTTCCTTTCTGAAACACATTGACTCTCCCGAATGTGTTAGGTGATGGAGTTTCCCTTAAGATTTGCAGAATCTTATTCCATAGTATCACATTGCTTTCATTCTCTTTCATAAACTTGTTCATTATTTCTATATTTTGCTCTTTTTCTTACCAATATTTGTGATTGTATTATTAAATTTACATTAAATATGAAGTCTTTCTTCAGATTCTCCATATAAGTGTGTACATGCAAATATATGCACATGTATACATATGGGTATAAATGTATATTTATATGTACATATATGCAAATATATGTATATATGTATGTGCATATACGTATATGATGTTCTTCTTCAAGGAAGAACACATATATGTATAAATGTATGTATGTGCGTATGTGTGTGTGAACATTGTTATGTGGTTCATAAAACATTTATTTAACGTTTTTGCTTTTCAGTAATTGTTTGACAATTCTATATTTTCTAGTAAAGGGTCATGTTTTTTAACAACACCATTATAAATGGAAATTATCCATACCCCACAAAAGCCCCATTATGTTATTTTTGGTGGTCTACCCTACTTTTTCCTTAAAATTCTGTTCTGGTACTTGTATTTATTGTATTTCCTGCTGGTACATTTGTCTAGGATTAAAAAAAAGGAAATGCAGAAAGATCCACTCATAGTTTCTTTCTATTCATTCTAAATTTTGATTAATATTTCCTTTACTGGTACAGACATTTTAATATTTGACATATTCAGATTGCAATCGATATTGCTTCATTTCTTTGGGGTTCTGTTTATTCTATTCTATTTTAAGTAGGTTTAGTACATAAGCAACTTTTTTCACATTCATTTCTAATAATTTTATTCTCATTACATTTTCTGTGTTCTTCCCAACAGTCATTATAAAATTATTTCTTTCTCCTACCCTCAAAACTTTTGTTTTTCTTCTCTCTAATAGTTTCATTTACCTTCAAATATTGCAATCAGACATTCAGTCAATGGATGTGTTCTTTATTGGTGTAATTGAATCCAGAATCTGATCCTTTCTCCCCGCCAGAGTCCTCTTTTTGTAGTTGTTGCATTTCTTGTGACTTATTTTTGCCTGAGTTATGGAGATGGAAGAAGAGGCAGAGCATACACCTCATCACTCACAGAGAATTCCAGCAGCACACGCTATCAAGTCCTATCTCTTTCCATAGTTTTAGGTTTTCATCCAGAGCCACAACTTTGCCTTGATTCACTACAGAATAGCGTACTGAACTACCTTGCCAAGTCTGAAAGGGAGAGCATTTCATTAATTCTTACAGAGTCTTTGCCTCTTCTTTTTAATATCAATGTCCTAGCCAGGAATCTTCGACTGCTTGACAAGTTTATTTTCTATATGCCTACTTCCAGGAACATGGTAGAGGTCAGAATATTTTCATGAAAAGAGAGTGAGAGACCTGAAGGACAATATCTCTCAATCTCCTAAGGGAAGAGGGACCTAAAGGATCTGTATCTATTGCAATCTCCAGTTTTCATTGACACTTACAGGGAAAGGATCGGAGTGTGATTGGGACATAATGACCACATATCTACATATATCACACCACCCTGGTCGCAGCAAAATCTTTCAAGTCTCTAGAATTAGCTCTGCAATAAATATTGCAAAAAATATGAAGCCTGAGACAATACCATGCCACTCCCTAGCCCATGCTGGAAATAGAGTTCAACGTTAAAGTTCCAAATTAGAAAAATGAGTACACAGCAAAAATAAAATATGAACTCTGTAAAAGCTATGATGATGATGGAAGAGTAAAATAAAAATGTTGAAGACAATGATTTCCAAGCAACTATAAAGCCACGAAGGAAGTTAGTATTCAGACACAAGTCCAGTAAATGTTCCTGGAAGAGCTAAGAAGAAATTTTCAAAATCAAACAAAAGTACTAAAGGGAAACTTAAGCAAAGAAATCAAAACAAGATGTAGAGTCTTCCACATTAAAGAACTTGGCATATGAAATTCTAGAAGACAAAGGAGGTGGGATCATATTCAAGATAAATCTACCCATCAAAACAGTATAATCTTCAAGGGAAAAAAATGAAACTTTAGTGAAGAAAGTACCTCTAAAATCCTAAAGAAAAGACCAAGGGTGAATTTTTAAAAACAAATATTTTTAAGTAAAGATTCAATCAAGAAAAGGTAAACATGAAAGAAAAACTCTATGTGTCAATAAATTAAACTGTTCACCTTTCTCTATCAGAAAAAAGTCATGCATGCATCTTTTAAGAACTTTATAATTTTTTAGAGTAGTTACAACAATTCTACACAGAACAAAAGGAGAGTGAGTCAATTATATAAGTAATGAGGTAAAATAGATAGGTAAGAAAAGGAGAGGAACTATGAGAAAGGAGAAGGGAGAGAAAAAATAGGGGAAATTACCTCACATAAAATAGACACAATGAAGTAGAGAAGATAATGTTTACAGGGATTGACTATTGAACCTCACTCACCTCTGAATTGGTTCAAAAAAGGAAATATATATGTACATATATGTATACATACACACACATATATTTGCACATACATACATATACATATATGTGTGTGCATATAAATGTGTGTATATATAAACATACATATATACATGCATGTATACATTCTCAACTGGTAATATAAATCTATATTACCTCAAAGAGAAGTAGGAGGGCAATAGTTTAAGGAAAATGTATGTGGGTGAGAAAGAGGCAGTAGTCAGGGGCAAAATAAACATTAGAGGAGGAAGAGCATAAAAAGAGAGGGGGAGATAAGTAGAAAAAATATCATGACAGGAAATATAAAATTTTAATCATATCTGTAAATGTGAATTAGACGAAACCATGCAAGAATGCAAGCAAAGAAAATAGATTAGAAACCAAAATTCATCAATATATTGCCTTACAAGAAATATGTGTGAAACCAAGAGAAACATACAGTTAAAATAAGGAGCTGGAGCAGAATATATTTTGCTTCACTGAAGTAAAAAATAAAAAGACAGAAAGAGCAATCATGATCTTACATAAGACTAAAGAAAACGAAAATAGAATGAACAACTTAAAGATACAAAACACTACAACTTGCTAAAAGAAACAGAGGAAATGAAATAATATCAATATTAACCATTATATGTACCAAATGGCACAGCATCTAAATTATTAAAGGTATTATTAAATGAATTGTAAGAGGAAAGGGAAAGTAAAATTATATAAGTGAGTGAGCTCAATTTTTCCAATGCAAAGATAAATACATGTATCCATAAAATAAATAAGAATGAAGTAATAGAGTTGAATAGAATCTTAGAAAAGGTGGAAAAGATAGAACTCAGAAGAAAATCGAGTGAGAATGGTTGTACATGACACTTCCATACACATACAAACAAAATTGACCATGTATTGTATGGTAAAAATCTCACAAACTAATGCAGAAAAATAGAAAGAGGAAATGCACTCATTTCAGATCATAATAGATTAAAATAAGCCAGTTAGATAACGTGCCATAAAAGTAGATTAAAATTCAACTGGTTACTAAATTATCTAAAGCTAAAGAATGAAATTGTCAAAGAACAAATTATACAAGAAATTAATTCTTTTATTAAAAAGGATGACAAAAATGAGAAAATATTCAAAAATTTGTTGAAATGAGTCAAAGGAGTATCACTTTATATTACATTTACATCACATTATATCACTTAATGTGTACATCAGCAAAATACAGAAAGAACAGATCAATGAATTGGGAATGAAAAAAATAGAAAAGAGCAAATTAAAAATCCCAAATAACAATATATGGGGCCCTGGGCCTTGAGTCAGGAAAAACTGAATTCAAATATAGACCCACATATACTAAGATAATGTCAAAATGGAAAGAATATTTAGGCATAATGATATGATAAGTATATAATGGAAGCATGGAATAATACATCTGTGAAATTTCTGGAAAAGGTAAGTTTATGACCAAACAATAGAAAAACGAAATTACAGGAATTAAAAAATAATTTTGATAATGTGAGATTATTTTTTGAAGAAACAAAATTCATGCTTACAAAATTAGAAGGAAAACAGAAAATACAAACAATTTTAGCAAGTTTCTTTGATAAAGAACTCATTTCTCAAATAAATAGGACCTGAAGAAAGTTCTTAAAAATGTCACTTGCAATTAAAAATTACGTAATTGTGATGGATTCCTGTCGTGCTATAAGAAATTGATAGCAAGATGTTTTCGGAAAAGAAAAAAAAACTAGGAATTCTTATGTGACCTTATATAAAGTGAAATGAAAAAAAAAACAGGAGAACCTTGCACAAAATAACAGCAATATTGTAAGTATGATCAACTAGAAGAGACTAGCTACTCTGACCAAGTCAATGATCCAAGATAATTCTGAAGGACCTATTATGAAAGATAATCTCTCCCTTCCAGAGAGAAAGGTAAACAACTATTAATTCAGATTGAAGCATACCATTTTATACTTTATTTTTGTTATATTTTGTTTGTGGTTTCTTTGCCAATATGGCTAATGTTCAAATATATTTCTCATGTTTCACATGCATAAATGATATCAAATCACTGGTCTTCTCAAAGTGTAGAAAGGAGGAGGAGGAAGATAATTTGGAACATATTTTTTAATTTGCTAATTTTTACATGTAATTAGAAATTAGATAATGAAATGAAGAAAAATAAGTAAAGTGGGAAAAAAATGAAATAAATTTAATTTAACCGGATTCCAAGCAGTCTTGTTTGAACATTTTGTCAGACATTTTTGCTAAAAATGCATTACTTAAATTTTCAGCATGACCTATCTGAATTTCATCATCCATAAAAATGGTTAATTGTACTTTATATTTAAGGAAAATCACAATGTCCATAGGTGTTCAATTTAATTGTATATCTGTATTCTGCAAATAAGGAAAGGATATCCACATTGATTAATTAGCACCTATAGTAACTTCCTTTTGTCCTGAATTCTATAACCGCAAGTTTCAAATAGGTGAATAAATTTTAAAAAAACTAATAAATTGATAATTGGATAAATAAATATGTATATATATATGTCTGCTTGCATACATACATATATATGAATATATCTATAGGCATATATACATATGCAAGTATGTGTAGACATGCATATATAAATATATACATATATTTATGTGTATGAATCAATAATTATTAAGCACTTATTTTGCGTGCAAGGTACTGGGGTAAGCACTTGGAATACAAATACAAGCAAAATGAAAGACAGCATATAATCTCAAAGGAATTTAAATTCTATTGGGGACAGCAACACATAGAAGATGAAAGGAATAGGAAGTTCAAGGCAATGATGGAGAATTCCAGAGAAGTGTAGACTGGTAGGAAAGGAAGAGATGAGTGGTCTGGGATTCTTTTTCAAATGGAAATTTTGGAAGGAGACCCCAACCCTCTAATGAGAGAGGTCCCCCAGGGGAAGAAAGTACTTTCACGGTGTCAGTTTTGGAGCTGAAGTGATTTTTCAGAATGTTGAGACTTCTAGAAAATTTTGAAGGTAAAGAAGTGAAACCTGGTTGAAATAAAAAAGCTAACTGGCCTGGACTCCCTGGTCAATACATGTTTACATGTCTTAAGCATATTTAAACTCATGTATGTATTTATAATAAATACATATGTGTGTTTAGACTCATGTATGCACATCTAAAATATGCAGTTATATATGTGTGTATTTTATTCAATCTTCTTTTTCTCAGACACCTAAAAGACAGAAAATATCATTAAGAGTTCCTGGGGAAAAAATTTCCATGGTATGTTCTTACATTTCCCCCCTACCGCCTAATCTATTTCCCATTTAGATATGTGTTACTAAAACAGATGATCATGACAGTGACCATAATAGTGCAAGGTTCTGAACCTGTCTTTGGAAGCATATTTTGTAAAATGTCAAAATTATCATCAACATAGTTAAGATAAATGTGATTAAAAACGAAGAACTACAGCAAAAAGTTAAATAATTATACCAAATGGTTTCAAAGTTGTCCCAAGTGACTCAGTAATCTTTAATCTAAATCTCTTGTTGGTCTTCTCCAAATTAGAAACTTTTCCCTATCTATTTTCTTGATGTATAAGTTGTTGTTTTTATCCTTTGAAATACAGGGGACATTTAACTCAATTTCACAGAGCTTTTGCTGTTTTGATTCATCTGGATGATCAGCCCATCTAAATCAGATATTTAGGTAATAAGTCACAGACATTACAAGGCAGAGAATCATATTTATCTTCTGTAGACATGCAGAGGAATAAGCTGGTGTCATTATACCTTGTATAGAAAAATAACTACTACAGTGAAATAAAAGTAATTTCCTATAACTGAATTGTGAAAGTCATCATGGATATGTCTGTTCCCAAGGAATGTGGATATGAGGCTGAAAGTCAAATACTTTTTCCAGTACTCCACCACTTGCTAAAATGATGTTGGCATATATTTATCCCATTAAAGTATGTTGCAAAGGCCAGAAAATAATAGGGCATGATTGAAAATCGGAGCAAGTA